>OX393555.1:77037494-77314994 GCA_947650365.1 Chamaelirium japonicum
TATGTGTATACTTCTGATTGTCCAATTGATCTTTCTACCAATTGACCTTCATACCGCATCCAGCTGGATCGTAACGGCCATGAACTGACATGTTGTAGACATCCATTTTATTACTTTATCAATTTAAATAAATGCATCTATAAAAGGTTCGAGCCAAGGTTCGGGGTTCCATGTCATCCATTAGAGATGCCCTCGGGCGTATGGGGATACGGGTTGAAAGGTACAATCATAATTCATTGAGCCCACCGAATTTAAACTCGGAAGGACGAGCGATATTATGCCTTTTCTGTTCTATTTACAAGTAGGCAAGCTGGGTACGAGGGCCGCTCGACAGTGCGTTGTCGTACTCACATTGGTATGAAGGTTTACATAAAATAGGGGCAATTGGCATGAGTCATACCCACGTCCAGCGACGACAACCAACAAGTGTTGTTGCGTCAAGGGTAGTCACGAGGATCGATTCCATGGCCGAGTGCGGTCAGAGCCACATCAACAAATAAGAAATTATATTGTACTCAAAAGTGCTATCGGTACATCAAAGGGGCACCATAGGGTTTGGGCCTAATGATTCTCCCACGGAGATCATGGAGCCAAAATGGAATTTTATATATATATATATATATATATATATATATATATATAGAGAGAGAGAGAGAGAGAGAGAGGTATTCTTGGTTGCGATGTGCGCTGCCAAGCGAATATGCGCTGTGCGCTGCCGGCCGTCTGATTCGGGATGATCAGACGGCCCGGAAACAATCCCGCTCCCGCTCCCGCACCGCACCGCAAAGCCGATCCCGCACCGACCGATCCCGCACCGTCCGATCGTGCCCACCCGTCCGATCGAGCGGCCTATACACTTCTAGCTGTTACTGTAGCGGCTACAGTAACAGCGAAAAGTATTTCGGGCCGTTCGATCGAAGAGTATTGATGGGGATCGAGCGGCCAGAAACACTTTTCGCTGTTACTGTAGCCGCTACAGTAACAGCGAAATTTGTATTGGCCGCTCGATCTCAAATCAAAACCCGATCGGACGGTGCGGGATCGGTCGATGCTGGATCGGCTGTACGGTGCGGGATCGGCTTTGCGGTGCGGTACAGTCTGCGGTGCGGTGCGGGAGCGGGAGCGGGATTGTTTCCGGGCCGTCTGATCATCCCGAATCAGATGGCCGGCAGCGCACAGCGCATATTCGCTTGGCAGCGCACAGCGCAACCAAGCATACCTCTATATATATATATATATATATATATATATATATATATATATATATATATATATATATATATATATATATATATATATATATATATATATATATATATATATATATATATATATATATATGGGGACGGGGAGCCTGGACCTCAGGTGCAGCGTGAACGCTGCACCCGTTCCCTGTGCACGCCCCACGTGGCTTCCCTCCCAAAATCTGATCGGAAACATCCCCCTCCGAGACCGCATACCCACGGGACGAACCTCAGCCGTTTGATCGACTTAATCGAATGGATCGCATTCCACCCGGCCTCGCTGTTACTGTGGCAGGCACAGTAACAGTGAGATTTTGTTCCGGAAGAATCCCGATCGTCTGATCATCTTGATTTGGCCGTCTGATCCGTGCAGCTCACCCCGCCCAGTATTTCAACCTTCGGTTCGATTCCCATCCTTTCGATCGAGGGAATCGAACGGACAAAATCTTTTTTCGTTGTTACTGTAGAGGCTATAGTAACAACAAAAAAGATTTTAGTCCGTTCGATTCCCATCGATCCAACGGATGGGAATCGAACCGAACCGAGCGGGGTGTACTGCACGGGATCAGACGACCAATCAATCCCGATCGGACGGCCAGAAAGCTGCAGGGGGTTTTCTCCGTCTGTGACTCTCGCGCCGCTTCCGATCTCGCGCGATTCTGAACATGTGGTGCGCGCGTAGCTCGATCGAGGCTGAGCTTCGTCCCGTGGGTATGCGGTCTCGGAGGGGGTTGTTTTCGATCAGATTTCGGAAGGGAAGCCACGTGGGGCGCGCGCAGGGCACGAGTGCAGCGTTCACGCTGCACCTGAGGTCCAGGCACCCCGTCCCCTATATATATATATATGGGTCAGGATCGGATGACCCAGCAAATTTTGACCCATTAATAACCCAGCACCCTTTGAGGCACTTAGAGGTTATAGAATGGGCTGATTTTTTGTAGGGATGTTGTCTATGGTATGTTGATCATCCTCACAAAAAATCAGCCCATTCTAAAACCTCTAGATGCATCAAAGGGTGCTCTTCAAATCAACGGTTAAAATTGACAGTGAAAAACCGTTGATTTGAAGTGCGCATTTGATGCACCTAGAGGTTTTAGAATGGGCTGATTTTTTGTGAGGATGATCAACATATCATAGACAACATGCCTACAAAAAATCAGCCCATTCTAAAACCTCTAGGTGCCTCAAAGGGTGCTGGGCTATTAATGGGTCAAAATTTTGCTGGGTCATCCGATCCTGACCCTATATATATATATATATATATATATATATATATATATATATATATATATATATATATATATATATATATATATATATATATATATATATATATATATATATATATATATATATATATATATATATATATATATATATATATATATATATATATATATATATATATATATATATATATATATATATATATATATATATATATATATATATATATATACACGAGGGATGCTAGGGTGCGGCGTACGGTGCGTGCGGCGCCGCACCGTAGCCGTCTGATGCACCGCTGCGGTGCGTGCGTGCGGTGCGTGCGGCGTCGCACCGTAGCCGTCTGATGCACCACTGCGTGCATCGCACGCACCGCAGCGGTGCATCAGACGGCTACGGTGCGGCGCCGCACGCACCGTACGCCGCACCCTAGCATCCCTCGTGTATATATATATATATATATATATATATATATATATATATATATATATATATATATATATATATATATATATATATATATATATATATATATAGGGTCGGGATCGGCTGACCCAGCAAATTTTGACCCAGCAATAATCCAGCACCCTTTGATGAACCTAGAGGTTTTAGAATTTGATAAAAATTGGTAGGCATGCTCTCTATGGTATGTTGATCATCCTCACAAAAAATCAGCCCATTCTAAAACCTCTAGGTGCATCAAATGCTGATTTCAAATCAACGGTTTTTGACTGTCAATTTTAACCGTTGATTTGAATAGCGCATTTGATGCACCCAGAGGTTTTAGAATGGGCTGATTTTTTGTGAGGATGATCAAGATACTATAGACAACATGCCTACCAATTTTTATCAAATTCTAAAACTTCTAGGTGCATCAAAGGGTGCTGAGTTTTTTGCTGGGTCAAAATTTGCTGGGTCATCCGATCCTTACCCATATATATATATATATATATATATATATATATATATATATATATATATATATATATATATATATATATATATATATATATATATATATATATATATATATATATATATATATATATATATATATATATATATATATATATATATATATATATATATATATATATATATATATATATATATATATATATATATATATATATATATATATATATATATATATATATATATATATAGGGGGAGGGGAGCCTGCACCCGTGGTGTAGCATCGTTGCTGCACCTCTCACTTGTTTATGCCCTTACAAGTTTTGGAATTTGATGAAATTTGGTGAGGGTGTTGTCTACGGTAAGATGATCATCCTCATCAATTTTCATAAAATTCCAAAACTTCTAGGGGGTGTGGTGCGTGCGGTTTGTGCCCGCAGCCGCACGATTGTGGATGAGTGCAATACACAGGTGCATCCCACGTGAGGTGCATCCCATCTATACCCTTTTTATATCTAATCGAATTGTTCTTTTTCTTGTCTAGAGACCTGAAGCAAATTTAGATTTGTTAATATCCTTATTACAAGTTGAAACTTGTTATAAGGACTGATTACTAAATACTCCTATTTTTTTGGGTGCTGGAAAGGATTAAGTAGTCCGTACAACACTTGTTAGTCTGCTGATGCAAAATATACTTAGGATCGATACTTGCCACAAGAGCAAGAAAAATATCCGGATTTTTAATAACCCTATGTATTGAAAAGCTGACCACTAAGAAGAGAGAGAGACCAATGACACTGATTACATGTCTTATCAACTGAGCTATCAATTGGAGACCCTGTTAGGACCACTTGTAGCCTCAACTTGTAACACACGTCTTGGGATAGTCTTTGAATCGAAGCAGTGCTTGCACTGTTGATTCTTTATGGAGTACTAGTGATTCGCGGTTTCACATTGCACTCGAATTCGGAGCTACAACCCTCCAATTGCAGTCACGCCCATAGATGAATCCGCACGAATGTACCCCCTCTCTCTCTCTCTCTCTCTCTCTCTCTCTCTCTCTCATATATTATCCTAGTCCTAGCAATCCTTGACCAGATCCGAACCCAACCCAAAGTTATCAGATTTGGGTTTGATATAAACAGGTTCGGGTTGATCATAAACAGGTTGACTTGGCTGATAAGTTTATTTAATTGGTGGGGTTTGGGTTTGTACATATAACCCGACTTGACTTGTTTACCAAATTGGTCAGGTCAACCCGACCCAACCGATTTATATGGGTTATATTGACCCAAACTGAGCCAAACCAACCTAATCCATTTTTTTAAGCATGTTAAACCGGTTGGTTCAGGTCAACTCATTGACTAGACGGGTCGGGTTTGGTTTTAATTTTTAACCTGTTTATTAAATGAGTTGGATTCGGGTTGGGTGTTGTGCTCTTGTACTTATGTCTCAACCCGACCCAAACCCACACATAGTCCACACCCCCCAAGCAAGGTCTGTGACCCAAGGCAAGTTCAACTCTCTAATAATGGCTCTCCCCACTACCCACGGGCGTGCTTCTCTCTCCACGCATGAAGCAGATTTGATGATTGAAAAAATTCTGCGACGCATGAAGCAGATTTGATGATTGAAAAAATTCTGAGACTTCCACATGGCGTGCATAGAAACAGCAAAGAGGAGAAGGAAGGGGGGGCTTTCCTCAGCAGCGGAGGGTGCCACGTCGCTCCACTTGATATCATAGATAGACAGATAGTGTTTACATATAGGTGGTACTATAGATCGAAGACTGTATGTGGCACTTTTGTTGTGCCGCGTAGAACAGACGATAGCAATGCCTCTCTCAATTGTTAAAAAGCTATAGCCATTTGTTCATAATCAGTGATCCCCAATGAAAAAAATAAATGTATGATAATCAGTGGGTTGAGACTTCTCGCTCAGTATCTTTGGTCCTCCCCCCCCCCCCCCAACACCCAAAAAAAATTAGAATTCAGTGTCTCTAGAGTGCATTTGATTTAATTGGGTGAGAAACTGTGCAGGTGTAGGTCCACTGTAATAGTATTGGTTACATTTAAGTCCACCAAATACTATCATTCTAAATGAAGTCCACAAAATAGGTTTAGATTAAGAGCCGATCATGTACACCTGATTACCCACATAAGAGGTTCCGTTTCAACCACTTTTTATAATTTAATTTTTTTAAATACCAAAACTATCTATGAGATACTCTCCCTACTAATAATCATCAGATTTACTATAGCATCATGTTGCTACAGTGATTCAAACCGTTGCAGTGATTTCAAACAAATAAAAAAAATAAGGTTAGGGTTTCACAAACACGACAAAAGAGTTTCAAAATTCTGAAATATTTTTGTCATGTTGTAAAACCGGTTTAACTAGATTAATAGAAGGGTATATGAGTTATTTTACCGACTGCTCGACCTTTTAAATTGTCGTGTTTGGATTATACAACCGTAAGTGATGTTTGTTTTGCAGACACTTCAGTTCTCAAGATGAGGGGAGGGGGAAAAAAGATTGGAGCTTTTCCATTTGCAAATTTTCTCATAATTTTGAAAGAGATTTATTATTTACAAGCTACTTTTAAATTGACATCCAGAACGAACGAGAAAATCTCAAGGAGCATGATCAGCAATCTAACCATAGATACTACAGGTCTGTGTCAAAAGTAGGGCTGGCAATGGGCCGGGCTTGGGCCTAACAAATAAATATAATTGAATAGATGAATTGCCAACCCTAGTCGAAAGGGAACCAGGCGTCTCCGTTTGCCTGCGCCAGAGTTTTGCATGGACAGAACAAAAAATGACTCCCAAGATCCATCTCAATCTAAATAGGAGTTTATTACAAATGAAGAGCAAACAAGCGAAAGTGAAATTCCCTTCCAAAACATAAACACCATTGTTACCTTGGCTTGCTTACTGTATGCTTCAATGCTGTGAGCTTTAACCCCCAACTATAACTCATAGATAGGCTAAAAATACACTGAAGGGTTCCAAAGTATTTAGCGGCATCCTGTGCATTGTAAGCGCTCAGCTGGGATAAGTACAGATTTTAGTATGATGATGATCCTCTCTACCCAGCATTGGTTAACATTCGCAGCAGCGGAAGTTTCAGAAAAACATCGTCACCCAGACAAAAGGGACCACTTTTAATACAGCATTGGGGGGAGGTCTGTAGGCAAAGGCCATCTAGGTTTTGGTACTCTTTGCCATCTCATCTACATCCAACTCGACTGCCAGAACTGGTGAATCGTGATTCATTGCGAAGCGGCTGGCAGATACATGAAACCAGTCAGAAAATTAATGGATATTGAGACACCAAACAAAAGAACAAAAAAAGGTCGGAACAACACACCTGTTCTGCATGGGGCCATGATCCACAGCTGATCGCAGGGAATAAACAATCCTGCCTGCAATGTCTGTCAGAGGAACAGGACCAAACAATCTACTATCCCTGGCTTCCTGCAACCGCATATCCAAAAACATTGGGAGCGCAGCAATCATCTCAAACATAAAGCAAACATATTGAGTTGACCATACATCAACAAAAAACCCGATTAAAAAGTACCATGTGGCATCTATTTAGCCAAGGAGTAAGTAGCCTACTCCGTAGAGTAGGCTACCATTTCCCACACACACTCACACACACACACACACACACATATATATATATATATATATATATATATATATATATATATATATATATATATATATATATATATATATATATATATATATATATATATATGCTGATTTTTATGTTCTATCTAAGGTAAGGTGATTATTCTCATAAAAAATAGCATATTCCAAAACTTCTAGTGACATGAATTCACCATGTCATATTACATCTATATATATATATATATATATATATATATATATATATATATATATATATATATAGGGGCGTGCTATGCTGCGGCATGCGGTGCATGCGGCACTGCACCGCAGCCGTCTGATGCACGCGTTGCGTGCATCACATGCACGCAGCAGTGCATCAGACGGCTGCGGTACAGTGCCGCACTTACCGCATGCCGCATTATAGCATTTCTCTATATATATATATATATATATATATATATATATATATATATATATATATGCAAAAAGGGGAGTCAACAATAAGTAAAATAAATGTTTCAGTGTTAACATTGCCAACAATAAAAGGGTGAGCCAACAATGCATAAAATAAACATTTGGCTATAATTCACTGTCCAAAATGCAGAACCATGCTGCATAAATGTCTTGTTCATAACATTATTTGCTCCTTACTTTCCACACTTACCATGTAGTTCAATAGCAAATGCAGGACATGTGAGAGGATCCCACCAAAAAGAAAGGGTTCACCCTAGGTTAAAATTTTGGGTTTTGAAATAATCAGATTTTCAAGACAATAGAGGGATATTTTGGTTTTTTCACTATATTCAATTGTTTTTGGATCGGATTGAAACTTGGAGGGGAGGTAGGTTGAGATGTGTAAGTCTATGGTAAAAATTTGGAGGTGATCTGTTTGTTGGATATGGAGATATCAATTGATTACCATATTTGGACCGTATATACTAGATTTGGGCAGGGTTTGGAGATTCAGTCGAAACCGATCCGGTTCGGTAGTTTCGGTCGAAACCGGTCCCGAAACCCTCCAGTTTCGCGTTTCGGAACACAACACTCAGTAAAAACAAGCCTGGGTTCAGGATAAGGTGCATTTCAGCATGACAGCTTGACAGCCATATTTACTTAAAAAAACATTTAAGTAAATGATACATTTACTTTAAGTTATTTTATGTAAATAAGTAAATACCCTCCATTTGAATTTAATAAAAATATCAGAACAATCAAAATCCAAAGGAATCAAAATGTACTTTTCCAGTTCCTATACAAAATCAGACTTTACAACTTTTGGCTAAAAAAATTCGGTGGGAAATACACCTCAATATTTTGGACAGGAAAAAATTTAAGAAATCTAGAAGTATAAGATCAACTTAAAAACCCAAAGTCCAATAAAATATTTTGAATCTATAAAAAAATTATTTCACAAGAAATCTTTTTTCCTCCAGACTTAGCCAAAATTCAAAATCACTATTTTTCAATTTTTTGACAAAAAGTCGGGTAAAGCAAAGGCCACGCTCTTTTGAAAACAAGACCACTATGAAGTGGGTACATATGTAATTATTTTATATTATTTTTATATTTTGTAATTATTTTAAATTCAAAAAACAAAACCAAAACCATCGAAACTCCGATCCGAAACTTCAAAACTGACCAAATCCGATCCTCGATGGGAGGACCGACACCGAAACTACAAACCTTGGATCTGGGTTTGGGCTCGTTACGACTGTTTTGGCGATAAAAGTGGTGGATCTTGTGTAGGAAAGTTAGGGAAATCGTAGGGATTAGTTTTGGGATCGTTTTGGCGATGAAAAACTAGAATTTTGATGAGTTTATCATATGTTTATTTTCACATATTTTTGGATGACGATTTTTTGTTTTTCAGGGTTTTGATGGATCTTTAAGGATTGAATGAGTTACATTAGCAAAGAAACCCTAAAAGGGGCAATAAGGAGAGGCAAAGCTTTCTGTATTGGGGATCCAAGGCCAACATTACATACGAGCTACAATTGTGTGGTCACCTACGATAAGAATACCACACAACGGTAAAAGAAAAATACAAGTAAAGGCATGTAAATTTTGGTTTCGGTAGCTACCAAAACGAAACACCCATGCAAAACCCTAAAAGTCTGGATTTCGGTGTTATTTCGGGGCATTTCGATGGTTTTCGATGAATTTCGACCAAAACCGACGAAATTTCGATCAGATTTCGGCAAAATTTCGACTAGATGATGTGGGGCCCTCGAAATGAGATATTATCGGCTCTTTTGGTGGCTTTCAGTGAGATTCCCTCCGAAATCGTGTGGGATCGAAAGCCAATGGCATCTTTCGGACAGATTTCGAGTTTATGTAAATATATGATAATTATCAAGTTTTTTTTAAGTTTAATGGTAATCCACATTGGTTATCATGGTCCATGCAAGCTTATTATGTGTTTGGTGTGTTTTTTTCAAACCATTCAAGTAAATATGTATGCACAACTATAAAAGACTTAAATTTTAAAATTTTAAAAAATCCACAAATTCGACCAATTTTTGCTATTTCAATTTTTTTTTTACATTTTGGCCGAAATTCCGAAATTTCGAAAAATTTCGGTTTCGATACTGACCGAAACCAGACATAAAATCAAAATCTCAAACCTTGGAGGGGACTGGCATAGAGTTTGCTAAGAGAGTATAAGTAAAAGTACTAGGCCGACTTGCAAGCAGACCAAACTGGAAACCCGATTGATTTGCAAGCAGAACAACCAGAGAACCTAGCAAACCTGCAAGCAGGCCAACAGGGAAACCCGACTGACCTGAGAAATGGTAGCCATAGTGACATCTCAAACACTCCCCTCGCCTGGAGAAAGACGGAACAGTAGATCGCCGACAGGAAAAGAAGTTAGTTGGAGTCAGCACCAACGATGAGTAGATGATGCATCCTATCAACAGGAAAGTATTTGCAAATGCAAATTCGTTAATTCATTCATTCATTGCTTCTAAAAGAGAGTCCAGGGGTGTTTAAATAACCCACCAATTACATACCAAGCATCCCTACATTCGATATGGTACTAAAACGTCTAACTTGACTTGCACACGAAATCCTAATTTACGTAACTAATACTAGAAAAATACTTAAATAATAAAATAAAGCTCCTCAAGGTGCTGATAGAGTCGGGGGCTCCACTTGTGGCGCATCTGATGGTGAAAGAACAGGGATGTAAGCATCGAATCCACAGAAGGGGATGTAAGCATCGAATCCACAGAAGGCGGTGTAAGCATCGAATCCACAGAACAGGGATGTAAGCATCGAATCCACAGAAGGGGATGTAAGCATCGAATCCACAGAAGGCGGTGGCAAAGGCTCCTCAAGAACCTATACTGATGGCAGAGTCTCCATTGAAGTCGGTACTAGAAGCTCCTCAGAATGTGACATAGTCTCCTTCGAAGGCACTTGTGGAGGAGGAAGCCCTATAGGAGCTGGGGTCTCCTCTGGCATCGCCGGGTCTACAAGTTGCAATGTTGGAGATGGAGGTGGGATCGCTGGAGCACAAACTGCAGCTGGGTGTGGCTATACGTGTGGATCCACCGATGGAAGCACGAGAGGTGGAAGCTGGTACGACGGTGCATGCTCCATTGACAGAAACCCATCACGTATCTCTATCGATGGCACAAATAGAGAGACAACCTGAGCTCTAATTCTGTTGATCATGGCTCCTAATGCATCCATTAACTTGTCATATTCTGCTCTCCATTTTTCTTTCTTCCTATCACTCTCTTGGATAAGGGCATGGGTCTTACCATAAGCTCGGTCATATAGAAAGATTGGTCGAAGGAATACAGGAATCTATTGTCATAGCCACTCTGCCATAGCGTGCGCCAGCAGGACTGAGCCCGGGTGCCAGGTCTGTTGCAGGTACGAGTCGGGTTCGGGTCGCAGGTTTGCCGCCTGCAAGTCCGTCTCCACAACACAACAAAAATATTCACCACCACAGCAATGAATGTTTATTTCACTAACTATGGAGGCCATATTGTGGTAGGATCATAAAGCATGAGATACTCGCCCATGCCTTCAATTTCCAGTACATCACAATGATAGAAATCTATGGGACATCAATCGTATAACAATTACTGCTATGATCCAGCATGTGTTGGATTCCAATGTTGATGCATGCACTGTTACCAAAATCGCCGACTTTTTAAAAAAGTTGTGTTTTAATCGCAACTTATTCCCCAAACGTTTGCTACGGGAATAAGTCGCGACTTTTTCAAAAAGTCAAAAAATTTTGAATAAATCGTGAATTACGTGTATTAATCGCAAATTACGCGTTTTTTCCCGAATGACATATACATGATATATTGCTCAAAAAAAATGTTTCAATACATATATCTTATTATTAAATAATTTACCGGTTTTTTTCCTTTTTTTCCGATTTTTTCCCTTTTTCATTTTTTTTTCCCTTGCCGACTTTTTCCCGACTTCCGACTTGGTAACATTGGATGCAAGAAGCGGCATGCCCTTGCCCATGACAGCATCATCACATGACTGAGTGACGTCAACTGAACGAGTCTACAATATATCTGCACGAGGAATAAAAAAGCCAACTTTTCACACAGCCTACAAGAATATCATTAGTGATTTAGTGTCATCATGATAGGGCATATTAACATCCTCCCATCGCCGGCTAATCAGCCATGAATAGAGTCAAGCAAGAAAGACAATTTTGGTGACTTTAGCATACTTGTTGACTTCTATGTTTATGAGTTACCTTGAAAAGACTTATTTTCAGAACCATGTTTGAAATGAATTGATTCTAAGTGTTGTTTATCGGATTGAATATATATTTTCTAGCGAAAATAAATGTTGGAAAGAAACTATGTAAAAAGACAAAAAATCATTGAGATCCCTTCAGTCAACAGCAAAACATCTCAAACAATGTCAATATGATACATAGCAGCCATATTAACCAATTATCTATGCTTAGGTTCGGTCTAGTACTTACAGACCTTGCATGTAATATAAGATTACTAGGTCTCAAATTTGGGTAGTGTCAAAGAGCATACACAATCCCCATCAAGAAGTATGTGCATCTAAATATTCAGAACTTTGATACAGGCGCGCACATAGATCTGCTGATTAAATTTAAGAGAGAATGAGAATACCTTTGGCTTCAACGATTCATTGTCCGAGACCACCCAGCACTGATCCTTTTCTAAGACAAATGGTGCATCTTTCTCATCTTTGGAGACCATTTCATATCCTTCTATGGCAGCCAACCTTCTAACAAGATAATCATCGGGCTTGTCGGGGTCTTTTAATAACACAACATCCCCAACAAAGACTTGCCTATGACAGGAAAAATATGCATCTACAGATAAGAGCGTATGTAGAAGGCACAAAAAAAAAATAATGTAAAGTTCCTAGAAACAACCATGAGCATGATAAAACCAGATTTAAAAAAGCACAAACAATAACCAAAATGTTATACATTATTTGCTATTGAAGAAGACATCCTCTGTAACCATCTCATGTGGCGCACCCATATGCACGACAGATTTACTTACAACCGTGGTTTAAAAATTGCATTTAGTGTGAGTCTCAGTATTCCAATGTTACTGTCTAGATGAATGATAAATATGTAAAGGTAGGCCCGATGAATACAAGGAATGGTGTGAAAACAAGAAACTGATCATGATAATAATGCTGACAGACCCTCTAAAAGTACGAGGCATATGTTATTGGAGCTACTGATCAAGTGAATCGCTGACACCAATATAATTCAGGAAATTATAATGGATAATTTCATGGGCTTGCTAATTCCAAAGAATCGCCTAAAAATGTTAAAGCTACGTGAGCAAATTGTATATATCTTCATAAGTTAGGAAGTTATTTTATTTCAAACAATACACTTGCATAATAAAAACCAATTAAAAACACTGACTAAGAATCATTAATTTGGACCAATATATGATAAATGAAACTAGCGCACTCTAGAAATAGTCACATCAGAAAACAATAGAATGTAAATCATAGCCAACGCCCTGACCGTATATTTGAGAAGGAAAGCTTATATTTGGCCTTACTAAACAATATCTAGAGGTTTAGCATTCCGGTTGTTGGTGTTTTCAGGATCCACATATTAGATCAGTACGAGCAAGCAATACATGGTGCATGTCATCCGAGGATTTTATTTTGCCTACAGAAAGTTGTGCCAATAGGCATATCCCAATGTGAACATGTGTGTCGTGATCTATGCTATCAAAATCTAGTTGGCTCCCCAGGCGGCATTTTACCGACTGACTAATTCAGATTTTTTCATAACTGGGCGGAATCCCGACTAGTCCCCGATTAGCGACTGGGGCTAGTCCCCATGCGGCATTCTGCAAGCATTTTTTTTTTTTTTTTTTGTGCCAGGAGTCTGCAAGCAATTTTGTTTGAATTTTTTTTCCATTGCCTCGGAGTCTTGAGTCGCAACTATGGCTCTTCCCTATAATCATCTATTGAGGACCTGAGAATTTGAGATAAAAATGTAGACAAATAATTATAGTTTTTTTGTTGATATCCATATAACCCTATAATAAATTTGGGTTGTTCACATATTAAACATCAGCAAAAAAATATTGTGATGAATTCGTAGTCCTGAGTCTTCTAACATGGGCATGAAGTCAATACAACTATGTTATGTTACTTATGTATTTATACCCCATGTTGTGAAGTGTGAAGCGATGCATTGTTATTGACCGACTAATATCCTATACTTATTGACATTTATGCTAATTCATATATCATATATGTTTAGAGAGGGGTTAGAATAAGTGATGCGAAACAAATGCGGGTGGGCAGGAAATCGGTAGTTTAATTGTCCTAGCAATGTTTCGCTTATGAATTATAAGTCTCAGGTAGGAAGTTTATTCAATCCATCAGCAGGGAATAATGGGTTTTAACAGAAACTACTCGCATCAGGCGATTCGATTTCAGTTCTAAGAATTATAATAACTAATGCTTAAATTAAACGGCACGAGTCCGTCCCGCAATATCAAATTCTAATGAACTTAACAGGCAGGTGGGGACGCACAACCTCACGATGGTGGACAGCCGTCGGCACAGATAATATACTGGAGATCCGATTAGTAGAATTACCGGAAATACCTTACTGGAAAGAGACGTACCTACTGAGGGTTGTAATGGCGGTGCGGGAACGCCAACGTCACAAGCCACGTGCTCCTCCACGCTCTCCCTTTCGTCCGATGAAGGGGGGGTTGATGTCGAGGTATCCGTCCGTATCCGGGATCATACCGTGATCCCCATTGGGTCCGGCCCTGCACGCATGCCGAGGGTGCCGGAGGTGCGATGCCGAAAGGGGTGTGAGCGAATCAGGTGAGAGATGGTCATGGGGTGTTCGGGGTGGCAGCAAGGGCAGGGGGCAGGGATCGGGTTGGGCGGCAGGACCGGGAGGAGGAGGAGGAGGGGGGGTCGGGGTCGGGCCGGTCCGGCAGTGCCAAGGGGGGTGGGTATCGGGGTGGCAGCAAGGGCAGGAGGGGGAGGGATCGGTCGGGTAGGGGATGAGTGGAGGGGAGGTGGTTCGGGATGGGGGCCGGGGTTGGACGGGTGGGTAGCAGCAGCAGGGGGGGTCGGGTGGGGGAAGACTGGGGTCGGGTAGGCAGTCGGAGGAGGGGAGAGGAGGGAGGGGTTTCGGTGCCTGGGTGGGCCGGCCGGGTGCAGGGGAGAGGAGGAGGTCGCGGGAGGAGAGAGAGAAGGAGAGGATGGGGTAGGGGTCGGGCTAGGGTTTCACACGCCTAGTACCCACCTAGGGTTTCACACGCCTAGGGTTTGGGATTGGGGTTTCACACACCTCACCCTGGTTTCTCTCAACAAGCATGTAGAGGAAAACAAAATTTTATTTCATTATTCAGTGCCATTACATGATCCATGGGCAGGCCTATATAAAGGCCTGCGATAACAAACGAAAACCCCGGAAAGTCGAGGTGGGACTAAATAACACAATGCAGAAAATAGAAAAAAAACACATGCAAACATTTTCGATGGTGCAGGCTGTCTGATTAGAACCATAGGCTCAGGTGGCGCCTCCTGCGCTCGTACACGCACCATAGGCTCTGCTCGATGTCCCCATCATTCTCCCGGGGTGGGAGAGAACTCGACTCCGTCGAGTAAGGCTCGGTGCGGCTCTCGTACAGCTCCAGCAGGTCTGGGTCCATCTGCTGGGGTCCCTGATGCTCAATCCACGCGTCCTCAGAATGGGGCCTTCCTTTCCAGCAAACCAGGTACCGCCGGATTCCACTGTCGTCTACCGGAGACAATCTCGTCATCCAGAATATTATCAATGCCTTGTGCTGTATATGGTGGGGATATTTCTGGGAGTGGAGGTAGGGGGGGCACTCAGGGGCAGGGTCCAGGGTAGGCTCAACTATCAGTGGATTTTCAGGGTTAAAATATGGGCCATTATAAGCCACTAGATCTTTAATATTGAAGGTGGGACTGATGCCAAAACCCTCGGGTAGTACAATAAAATAAGCATTATTATTTATATCTTTTAGAACCCGAAAAGGACCCGCACTGCACGTATGTAGTTTCTTAACGGTCCCTGATGGGAACCGTTCCGGGCGGAGCCGGACCATCACATAATCTCCCATACTGAAAGTCTGAACTCGCTTCCGGGCATCGGCCCTTAATTTATAGCTCGCATTGCTCTGTTCAATTTTTTTACTGATTTCCTTATGTAGTTCATGCACATGAGATGCAAAAGCAGATGCCGACTCGGAAATTCTATGATGCTCAAATATGGGAATAAGATCGACTGGTTGCCTAGGTTTGAACCCATGCACGACTTCATGAGGACTCATACCTGTGGACCTACATGCAAACTCGACTACTGACAGTTTCAGATCCCAAGTCTTAACGTGCTCACCCATCAAGGTACGTACATGGTTTCCCGGACTTCTATTGATAACTTCAGTCTGGTCATTGGTCTGGGAATGGAAGGTAGTGGAGAACTGGAGCCTCGTGCCCAGCTTGTGCCATGGGATTTTCCAACAAAAACTGGTGATCTTGACAACCTTGTTGGGCGTGATTTCAGGCAATCCGTGTAACTTTATGACATCATCGGACGTCTTGGAACAAGGGAGGAAATGTGTCACCTCAGAAAATCGGTCTACGAAGATTAGGACCGAATCATGCTCCTTGAAAATCTTTTTAGCTAGAGTTGATTGCTGTTCGGCCTGACTACTCGTAGGTTGGCAGGGACCCAGTTTGACCTTCTTGTCCTTGGGTTGAGACAGGGCGCACCTAACAACTGACATGGAGGGAGATGACATTGGTTTAAGGGAAGTCAAGATGGCTTCGTCATCATCATCAAAGTCTCCGTCTTCTTCTTCAGCTTGATAGACGAATTCTGCCTCTTTAGCCTCTATCACTTCAGTGAGATTGCCATCAACGATGTTGACTTTGACATGGCTTGCACAGTTTGCGGCCATATGTCCGTAGTCTTGGCATTTACAACACATGATGAGGGGACTTACTTTGGAGAAGTCTTTCTCAGGGCCCTCGTCATGGTTGTCTCTCTCATTACTTCGACTGGTGGAGTCGGCTCTTGGTTGGGATTCGTTGGGGTAGGGCCGACTTAGGTAGCTATCCGAGAAAGGCCGAGGGACTTTGCTTCGGGAATCTTGATCCCGATAAAAATGGTTGGACCTAATGCTATCGAGGTTCTGAACTAAGGCATAGGCTCCTTCCAACTCTGTAACATCTCGGGCAAGGAGTTCACTTCTCAGGTCTTCTCTCAAACCTGATCGAAAACGTTCCAGGACCTGGGCAGGGGTTTCTGTTCTAAGGACATTGCAGCGAGTGAGGAACTCGTCGAATTTGGTGACATAGTCCCTGGCTGATTTGTTGCCTTGGGTGAATTGGTGCCACTGGTCCAATAGGTGGGCTCGATATGATGGGGGCACATACCTGCCTTTTAGCTCATTCTTCATGGCGACCCAAGTATCAATGGGGTCCTGAGTTTTGGCAGCTCTCAAGGCTTCTAAATTAGTCCAGTATTGGCTGGCGGGTCCACTAAGTTTCATGGCAGCGAATTGCACTTTTCGCGGTTCGGTTAAAGGGTACCAGGCAAAGTATCGGTCCATGGACTGGAGCCAGTCCAAAAAGAATTGGGGATCGTGCCTGCCATCGAAAGAGGGCACCTCTAACCTGATGTTCCGGAGATACTGTTTACCCGGATTTTGATTGTTCTGCCAAGGTGGCCGAAAATCTTGAGTGCCTAGGGGTGGTGGAGCTAGCGGTGGAGCTTGGTCCAAACGGTCAAAACGGCCATTGGTGTCACGCTGACAAGCAGTGAGGTTCTGGTTCATAGTTGCTATTCCTTGGGTTAACTCGGCAAGTGCCCTAGTTAAGACATCAGGATCCATATTGTCCGACTCACTCGACTCTCCTAACAGATAGGACCTACCTCAGGGGTTGGCATGCAAAGACAAACTCACAACATGATGCATGCTGAATTTTTTTTTTTTTTTTTTGTTAAATATGGCAATCAAATGCAAAAGTTAAAAGAAAATTTTTCTAGATGCAGTACAACTAATGCATGACAGTTCCTACCTACAACCATGCTCTGATACCAAAATGATGCGAAACAAATGCGGGTGGGCAGGAAATCGGTAGTTTAATTGTCCTAGCAATGTTTCGCTTATGAATTATAAGTCTCAGGTAGGAAGTTTATTCAATCCATCAGCAGGGAATAATGGGTTTTAACAGAAACTACTCGCATCAGGCGATTCGATTTCAGTTCTAAGAATTATAATAACTAATGCTTAAATTAAACGGCACGAGTCCGTCCCGCAATATCAAATTCTAATGAACTTAACAGGCAGGTGGGGACGCACAACCTCACGATGGTGGACAGCCGTCGGCACAGATAATATACTGGAGATCCGATTAGTAGAATTACCGGAAATACCTTACTGGAAAGAGACGTACCTACTGAGGGTTGTAATGGCGGTGCGGGAACGCCAACGTCACAAGCCACGTGCTCCTCCACGCTCTCCCTTTCGTCCGATGAAGGGGGGGTTGATGTCGAGGTATCCGTCCGTATCCGGGATCATACCGTGATCCCCATTGGGTCCGGCCCTGCACGCATGCCGAGGGTGCCGGAGGTGCGATGCCGAAAGGGGTGTGAGCGAATCAGGTGAGAGATGGTCATGGGGTGTTCGGGGTGGCAGCAAGGGCAGGGGGCAGGGATCGGGTTGGGCGGCAGGACCGGGAGGAGGAGGAGGAGGGGGGGTCGGGGTCGGGCCGGTCCGGCAGTGCCAAGGGGGGTGGGTATCGGGGTGGCAGCAAGGGCAGGAGGGGGAGGGATCGGTCGGGTAGGGGATGAGTGGAGGGGAGGTGGTTCGGGATGGGGGCCGGGGTTGGACGGGTGGGTAGCAGCAGCAGGGGGGGTCGGGTGGGGGAAGACTGGGGTCGGGTAGGCAGTCGGAGGAGGGGAGAGGAGGGAGGGGTTTCGGTGCCTGGGTGGGCCGGCCGGGTGCAGGGGAGAGGAGGAGGTCGCGGGAGGAGAGAGAGAAGGAGAGGATGGGGTAGGGGTCGGGCTAGGGTTTCACACGCCTAGTACCCACCTAGGGTTTCACACGCCTAGGGTTTGGGATTGGGGTTTCACACACCTCACCCTGGTTTCTCTCAACAAGCATGTAGAGGAAAACAAAATTTTATTTCATTATTCAGTGCCATTACATGATCCATGGGCAGGCCTATATAAAGGCCTGCGATAACAAACGAAAACCCCGGAAAGTCGAGGTGGGACTAAATAACACAATGCAGAAAATAGAAAAAAAACACATGCAAACATTTTCGATGGTGCAGGCTGTCTGATTAGAACCATAGGCTCAGGTGGCGCCTCCTGCGCTCGTACACGCACCATAGGCTCTGCTCGATGTCCCCATCAATAAGTTTTGGCCGACTAGTCCTAGTCGGCCCTTGGCCGACTAGGGGCCGACTACCGACTTTGACTGCATAAGTCGTGATCTAAGACCCACCTACAACTCTTGGAGCTTGTGCAGCTAATCCATGCCAATTTTGGGTCCATAGTCCATATTATATTAGATTTATTGTTCAACGCAAGCCCTATTAGCTGATGAAAACTAAAGCATACTAAGAATCTGGGGTGTAAATAAGAGGAAGAATGATGTAGTTTAGCCCTTTTAATAGTAATTGTTGTTGACAGACTATGCTATTTTGGATATTGCTGGTTGTGTAGATCTTTTTATTTGCATTACGATGCTCATTTGCTTATTTGGACTAGTTTTTTTATATGCACGGAATATGCTAGCCTACAGTGCAAGGGTCATCCGCACCTACTTAAGACTAGCACTTAATCATGTATGTGAGAATTTAAACATGTGCTCATTGAACAAATGGGATGCACCATCGGAATATAAAACCAAAGGCTATTGTTGTTTCAGGATATGGAAGCTATAAGGTCAACAGTGGAAGCTATTTTCTTGCTATAACAATTAATGGAAAGATTTGGAGAGAAGTAAAGGAATCTTCATATAGTTTCTAATGACCTAGAGAAAGCTTATAATAAAGTACAACAAGAGTTGATTCAGACGGTTTATAAAAGAAAGAGGTGTTTCAAGGTTGAAGTGAAATTATGGACATATGAGGGAGTAATTACTAATGTGAGAAACAGTTGTGTGACAAATGAGTTTTCAATCATGGTAGAAATTCACCACGGGTTAACACTTAATCCGTATACTTTTACTCTATAGTTTCTAATGACCTAGAGAAAGCATATAATAAAGTAGAACAAAAGCTGATTCAGACGATTTATAAAAGAAAGAGGTGTCTCAAGGTTGAAGTGAAATTATGGACGTATGAGGAGTAATTACTAATGTGAGAAACAGTTGTGTGACAAATGAGTTTTAAATCATGGTAGGACTTCACCAAGGGTTAACACTTAATCTGTATACTTTTACTCTTGTAATGGATGAACTCATTGCTAATATTCAAGAACAATTAGCATTGTGTATGTTCTTTGCGGATGGGATATAGTTGATTAATGAGAAATGATATAGTTGAATGCTAAATTGGAATTATGAAGGAAAACTTTGAAGACAAGGGTCTAAAAATTAGAACAAAAACATATACAAAACCGCATCATATATCATCAGAACAACACGCAAAATGATCTTGTTCAATATTTTGGCAAGTGGTCTTGTTCCATTTTTTGGCACAAATCTTAGAGGGTAGAAGGCTAGAAGCCAAGTAGGCAATCGGTCGAAAGATTCTTGTCTTTCCTTATAGTAGACCTCATCTTAACGGGACAATTCCAGAATGGAACTTGCATGTGGAACAACACTTCCGCCTTGCTCGCCATTGGCTTCTTTGATGGACCTAAGCTCGTTGGCCAAGGAAAGCCCAGATTGATCCTCCCTCTCTCTCCTTTCTATCTCTCATCACAGACCCTTGGTCCAAGTCCATTACCGTTCTTCACCACTCCAAGACTAGGATCTGCAGTCTGACCTTCATGTGGAGGTTGTGAATGACTTAATGGTCTGGAGGAGAATCCTTGTGGGGCTCTATGTAATCAATTTTGGTTTTTCTTCTTAGCAAAAAAAACACAAGTTTTATAACTCCTGGATTTCTCCCTCTAGTCCTTGCTTTGATTTCCTTTACCGAAATAGAAATCTTATATCACTTTATGCTCTTCTTGGTTGTTTGCTAATGGTTGGTGATGGATTGATTGTTCACTATATTTAATTACCTCTTCATCTTCATGTGCTTGGGATAGATAGGCAGTGTTAACTTCGGATGGCATTGGATGTGTCATTTTATGCCATAAGCATAGCATGATACTATGAGCTTCTTGATTAACCACTTTTCTGAGGAGGTCCTAAGATAGTTTTATTACTTGCATTCTTGATGATCTTAATGAACAGAGTATTAATCGACTATATTTATAGAATATTCACTTTTTGTTTACTGCTACATCTCAATCTTGCAAGTTCAAATAAAAAATCATTATAGGCTATTAGGCATCTTGCACACAGCTACTGAAATAGCTGTCATGCCATATTTTTTGAGACTAAGCCCGCTTCACAAAGTATTCAGCCCGAGTTTACAATGGATACCCAATATTCAGGGATCCCTCCTCGTATGTGTATCAGTGGATTTTACTGTCTCATGTTTGTTGGGAAATGAGTAACCAATTTTTTCCATCAAAACACATCAACATTGCTCTTCGTCTTGCTTTTATTTGTCTAGCCTTCCATTTCTTTGCCATCAAACCAAATGCCAAAAAATTGAACTTTTCTTTTTCTACAGAAAAACTTTTTCCTTTACGCTATCCTTTTCAACAGGCCACCTTGTAACCATACAGACACTAAATACAATCTACTTAAGTTTTTGAACAAAGCTGGCCCATAATTTTGAAATCCCACCTTATCATACCTCGAATAATTTTCACTTTCTCAAAGAAAGAAACAGACAAAACCAAAGATTGCAATGCGTGAGCGGCAAGACATAATTAATAGATAAAACCTGGAATTTTCCTATGGCATCTTAGCATGTCAGCCTCGTTCGGCATTGTCCTCTACATCCACGCAATTCATACTTTTTTATTTTAAACAATTACAGTAGCATCTGATGTACGGAAGACCAAAATTAATTTTTGGGCAAATTACAAAAACCTCCCCTGAACTTTACACCTCATTTCGAATTGGTCCCTCAACTTTTTTTTTTGAACAATTTAATCGCTGAACTATGGTCCATCTACATTTAGCCCCATCCGTCAACTTTTATTCTGAAAATACCCTGATCCTAGTAAGCATAAATTAAATATTAAAAAATATGAGTCGTATTGGAAATTGATAAGGGTATTTTTGGGATAAAAAGTTGACAGAGGGGCCTAAATGCAGACGGAGCATAGTTCAGGTATCAAATTGTTTAAAAAAAAGTTGAGGGACCAATATGAAATGACATGTATAGTTCAGGGAGGTTTTTATAATTTGCCCTTAATATTTTTACAGTTTATCCATTGACTTTATAGTTTATATGAGTCAAAATATTAAGTTAACCAAAACCAGATAATTAAACTTCAGCACGTTGCAGAAATAACAAGGTAAAATGTCACATTAGAACATGCTTCATTGCATGCATGCACAGATATAACATGTAATTTAAATTTACCATACTAAAACTACTCAACTTGCAGTAACAGAGGCTTAACCAGTGAAGATGATAGTGCATGTGAACATGTATGAATAGGCATAAACTCATTATAACCGTTAAGTTAGTGCCAAAACTTAATCATAGGGTACCATCATTTGCAATAAAACGTCATCAATGACGGTCCCAAGCGAAGTGAAAAAGGTGGTGACTTGAGGTTAGGTTGACATAACAATGAGTATGGAGAGATGAGTAGGTTGAGGTGGATGTGCGGTAGAACTAGGAGGGATAGGATAAAGAACAAGTACATTAGGAGTTGCCCTAATTGAAGATGGAGTATTGGAGAACCAGATTACATGGGATGTGCATGTACAGTAGAGAGAGAGAGAGAGAGGCAAACCCCAATAAGGTGAGGGTCTCCGAATTTTGGAACAAAGAAAGAGAAAGGAAAGGTCTAAAATAACAATTATGAAAATTGTGACTCGTGCGAACCATATGCAAAATCTTCACATTAGATGCAACACTAAAAAGAAATAATTGACGAAAAACAGAATTTAAAAGACTATCTGAAATAAATGGGCAAGGCTTTTGATGGTTATGGAATGGCATTTGAAATAAAGTTTTTATTACAGTCCGATAACTGATTAGAATTTAGTATTAAAGAAAAACATACAAAACTTCCAACAATAACATACATATATAAAGAAACTAATATAATAAAAGATTATGAAATCTCCCTCAAACATGAAGCAAAATTTCTTCTAGAAAGTTTAGTTCAAAGCAAAACTTAGAGTTGCAAACATAAAGATTGTCATAAGGAGCTTAAAAATAAATTTAACTGGAGAAGTGAGGATATACGTTGGAGATGGATAAGGAAGTTTTCTAACAAGAAGAGTTCCTCCATGTCCTGCTACAGCTGGTTCCATCTCTTCTCCCTTATTCCAATGCAAGAATGTCAACTTGCCCTGAAAAAAGTTCTTCCAAATAGCATCGCTTAACTCTCTCCCGTTTATTTGGCCAACATTATACCTCTGCAACATTAAAAAAAAATTAGCAAGCCCCATTATTTGTAGCATTTAAGTATCTGTTGAATCTACGAAAGCTAAATGCAAAATTATAATAACTCAAGCAATAGCACAGTAATCAACATGTAACCGAAATGATGACAGTGTGCAAAATAATATATTAGTCTACACAATGTACATGTTCTGTCTTTATAAGAGCCATGTACAAATTGCTTGGTTGCGTGCATTGATGAGGTTTGGGTTCATATGTCCTCTTCAAATTATCATGATATAAGAGCCATTCCTCCACCCATGCCTCCCCTAGTCTTCGATTTCTGAACATCCGACCATCTTCTTTAAAATATCTTGTAGGTTATGTTCCCTCAGACAATTTTGACATCTGCACTTGTTTCCTGAGTGTTTCATATGCTTTAAATTCCACATCGACCTTAGAGACTGCCTTTCTTGGTGATGGCACCTCTCCAAAGGTCTAATCTTGCCTCGTTTATGTCATCTCCTCTCACCATTGCAGTTAAGCTCCGAAGATTGCCATGTGGAAAATAACTATTATCAATAGCTCTCTCTCTCTCTCTCTCTCTCTCTCTCTCTCTCTCTCTCTCCAGATTTTTTTTGATGAAATCTTTCCCTTATTTAGCTTATTTAATCATCTCTTCTCCCAAACTTCATGTCTTCATGGAGATATGATTAGATCTACTTCTAGTTCTACACACCAGCATCATATAATTTCTTCCTAACTAGGACAAACCATAAGTTTACTGTGGATTTGGATCTTTTGAGAAAACTCCGATTAAATATTCAAGGCGGTGAAAAATTAGAGGGATTGATTATCCAAAGTGAAAATGAACAGCCATGACAAATAAGCTTCTCAACCAATGTTCCATCCCCTAAAGAATTAAGAACAAGTATGACAAGACCTGTCAGAGAAGATTTTCTTGTTTATCAGAATGATAGGTGAGTTTCATTTTACACAGACATAAAAGAAGAAGAAAAGAAAGAAAGATCACGTCTAGAATCTATTGAATAGGATCCCTTCTAACGCCATTTGTTGGAGGCTTGGAGCATTTACAAAAAAATTAAGAATTGTGGAAAGTAGCAAGCTAAATTCAGAGATTCCATGACCTTGTGTTGCTGATTTGACATGACCTACCAAATTAATCGGATGGGGGGTCATTGAACAAGAACCAACTATTTTCGATCTTGTCACTTGCCAATTCCAAAGAGTTTTGATTCAAATGTCTGATATGGCTTTGCTTGATTTTCATCATTTTTGTTCTCATGTTCATGATACCGGCCTGACAACTGTATTTCAATGTATCAGTACCATTTTGGCATGTAGAGTACCATGTATTTTGGGATTTGAAAGGAAGGTTCATACCCCTTTTGTTAAGGTGTACCAATTTGATTTTTGCAATAAAAATTTTGGTAGTAACAACCACTTTTTCACAAAAATTAGGCAAATTACAAAAACCTCCCTTGGACTATGCACCTAATTTCATATTGATCCCTCAACCTTTTTAAAAATTTAAACCCTGAACTATGCTCTGGCTGCATTTAGCCCCCACTGCCTATTTTTTATCTAGAAAATACCCTTATCAATTTCCAAGAAGACAAATGATTTTTGAAATAGTTAACTTATGCTTACTAGGTCAAGGGTATTTTCGGAATAAAAGTTGACCGAGGAGGCTAAATCTATATATATATACTAAAATGGAAGTCTCTCTCCCGTGTTGTGAACACGTGGACGTCTTTTAAAGAGCTAGTATTTTTCTTCCGTGTGTGAACACGGCTCTCTTTTAAATCCATTTAAAAACCTATCATAAAGATAATAAATTTTCATTCAACGGCATTTAATTGTCATTTGATGTTAATCTCTCTCTCTCTATAACAAATGAATCACACTCACTTCAGATTTCACACTTTTTCGAACAGTTGCAATGTCGTCTTTTGCCAAATGGCGTGCATCAAGCACATTCGGGCATTGCCCGGGTTACTTACTAGTATCTATACTAAAATGGAAGCCTCTCTCCCAGGTTGTGACAAGTGGACGACTTTTAAAGAGCTAGAATTCTTCTTCCGTGTGTGATCGCGACTCTCTTTTAAATCCATTTAGAAACCTACCATAAAGATTATAAATTTTTATTCAATGGCATTTAATAGTCATTTGATGTTAATCTCTCTCTCTTTCTCTCTCTCTAACAAGTGAATCACACTCACTTTAGATTTCACACTTCTTCGAACAGTTGTGATGTCGTTTTTGCCCAATGGAGTGCATCAAGCACATTCGAGTATTGCTCGGGTCTCTTACTAGTGTAGATGAAGCACAGTTAGGGTTCTAATTGTTCAAAAAAAGTTACGCGACCAATATGAAATGAGGTGCATAGTTCAGGGGAGTTTTTTGTAATTTTCCCTAAAAATTAGGGCAGATTACAAAAACCTCCCCTGAACTATGCACCTCACTTAATATTGGTCCAACTTTTTTTGAACAATTTGAACTCTGAACTATGCTCCGATTTGCAAAAAAAAAACTATGCTCCGGACGAATGCTCCGATTTGCAAAAAAAAACTATGCTCCGGACGAATTTAGTCTCCGACTCCCTAGTGTTCTAAAAGCGGCCTAGGCGCTAAAAGTCCCCCCACCGCCCAGCCTAGTCCTAGGCGGTGCAGAAAAGCAGCCCAGACCTCTATGCGGGGCTAAGCAGCCGCCTAGGCGATCCCAGGCGGGACTAGGCAGCCGCCTAAACACTAGAATATGTATAGATGCTATTCTATTATTGGTAATTATAAATTTATGGTTTTGAATGTACTAATATTATGGTTATTATGACATTATCTGAGATAATATCATGCTTGCTTTTGTTCTTGTTAATCTTGAGTTTATGGTTATGTAAATGATACAAGCTCTTTAAAATAATAGTTGGGATAATCTTGAATTTATAATAAATTAAAAAAATATATATTAAATATAATATCAAAATAATTAAAAAATGCAAAAACGACTAGGTGGCCTAAGCGCTAGAAGGTGCCCCACCGCCCAGCTAGTACCTAGCGCTTTTTAAAACATTGCGACTCCCCCTCCGTCAACTTTTTACCTTGAAAATAGTCAAAATACCCTTATCAACTTCCAATAAGACTTAAATGAATTTTGAAATTTTTAACTTATGCTTAGGTCAAGGGTATCGGAATAAAAGTTTATAGAGGGAGGGGGCTAAATGCAGATGGAGCAGAGTTCATGGTTCAAATTGTTCAAAAAAAAATTGAGAGACCAATATGAAAAGAGGTGTATAGTTCAAAATAATTTTTTATAATTTTTAGGGGAAAAGATTAAGGGACCAATATGAACCTGAGATGCATAATTCAAAGGAATTTTTTATAATTTTTCATAAAATTATTTAGTATTTTTACAGCAGCATCATGAAGGCTATACAAAAGGCAAATTTCCACAAAAATTACAAATGACAGCTATATTACATTTTACTGTCACATACTACGATGGAGGCATCTTTTCTAGTAGTTCGATGAAGTTAATTAAAATATCTAGGAGTATAGAAACAAACATTTTTTAGAAGCTATGAAGCACAGACACTTCTTGGAGGGCTCCGTGTCAATGTCGGACACGGACACGGACACGGCTCTGAAGTGTCCTAGTTTTTATTTTTGTCCCGGACACAGCCGAGACATAGCACAGCTGTTTGTTGCATGCAATCAAGGTTGAATTGGATGATTTGTTTGGGGATCAATGCAATGGACGATTATGATTAAGATTTGGCTTTAACATATATCCTCAGAGATTATAACCTCAGGATATAATTAATGGGGTTTTTTTTACAAATATTAAGATCATCTTTTACCAATAATTCTAAAACTTGGTGGATTTTGTGTACTTTATTGGACGGTTGTCATTACCCTTATGACCTCTAGTGAGGATCCCATAGTGCCAAAACCAACCCCATAGTTAATAAACTTCATTTTGCCCCCTTCAATTCAGTTTTGATTAGATTGAAATTTCCAAAAGAGAAATTTTAGTAGTCGTCAAAAGGTATTGTGCTACCATTGAAATTTCTTAAACATAACCATCAAGTAACTTCTCATCTACTCGGACCATGCTTTATGAATTTTTCTTCGAACTTAAGCATCTCTATGTAGTATTCATATATTATATATTTTTTATATAAAATTATATATATATATATATTAATTGACGTGTCCTAACCGTGTCGTGTCCTGCCTTTTTGAAAAAATGGCGTGTCGCCATGTCCGTGTCGTCACAACCATATCTATGCTTTATAGTTTAGATGTATGTATAGTCTTCATAATATGTGTTTCTTAGCAAGTGAAAAAGATAATAGGGTAAATACTCCCTTCTTCATACATAAAATGTTTCTCCTCTATTCAACTTGAATTGCTTACTTTCATCGAACTTGATATAGGTCATTCATGACTAAGTGTTACACAACATATTTTATGATGCATAAGTACCATACCACCAAATATGTGGCAGTATAGGGGAAGAATTTAGTACCTCACCGAATTTTTGTACATCGGGTCTAAATCACTTACATCTGGCAAGTCCAATATAGAAAAAGATTATTTGGCAAGTGACCTTCGCATCTTAAAATCACAATTTGAAATTTAGGTCGAAATTTTGAAATTTTACGAAAAAAATTTCGATTTCGGTTGGGGCCGAAACGAAAGAGGGGTCTAAAACCCTACCTCTTTCCGATTTCGGTAAAATTTTGGAAATTCAGTCCAATTTCAAGAAATTCGACCGAAATAGTGGGGGCCACCGAAATTTCGATGTTGACCGAAACCAGACACGAAACCGAAATTGAAAACCTTCTCCAGTGTCCCATCTCTATGACCCTTTTGAGTCATGATGCACCAATTGAAAGTGTGGTAAATTTAAGCAATTGAATATGTGCCTTCTCTTTCTGTTCCTTCTCTATGACTGAATATGACCGAAACTAGAATGTGTCTGGTTTCTGGTTTCAGTGGGCCAGGCCGCCAGACACCTGAAACTTCCTGGAAAGTGTCCCATAAGTTTATGAAGATCTATAAAAAAGGACTTGAAACCTGTCTTTGATTTGATTTTGTGCAAGCTCTGCTACTTTCAATTGGTGGATCATGACTCAAAGGGTCATAGAGATGGAACGGAAAGAGAAGGCACATATTATGGTTTCGGCCATATTCTGGTTAGAGTCATGGCCCACCGAAATTTTGTTGCCTTCTCTTTCCATTCCATCTCTATGACCATTTTGAGTCATGATCCACCAATTGAAAGTAGCAGAGCTTGCACAGAAGCATATCAAAGAGAGTTTTCAAGTCCCTTTTTTACATATCTCAATAAACTGGTTAAAGCTTTTAATAGACTCCAGTGTTAAGATGATTACAACATAGCTATCTAGTATCTGCATTCACAAATGAATTTTAAACATAGGCTACATAGCTATGCATTCACAAATAAATCCATAGATTTATGCAGCATTTACAATTAGGTAGGGTATGATAAATTCTAAAATAACTTCATCAAATTTTATTTTCTGAAAATATACCAGATCATGTTAGTTAAGGAATCCCAATTTGATGTTACTAGTGGAATTGCATAAAGCTATGGTTAATCATTTTCATCAATTTTAATCATGTCATTCTGCGGATGCATGACTCTCATGTACAACACATAAGTGTATTTGAACAAAACGCCTTCTTTTAAAACTTAAACTTATTCTTACGTCCATTTTTTCTTTTTTTTTCATTCATTTATTATCTACGTAAGACGGGTATAATGCTACTTCATATTAGTATAGGCATCACACCTTGAAATATCATGGTGAACATATTCAACAAGCAGCATGTATTACGAACGAATAGAACATACTAGATTCATAAAATAACATCAGAATTCCGATTAGAGTACCAAGCCAAGGCATGAATGATACAGGCATGGTACATGATATGTTAATCCATGAGATCATTAATTAATGAACATTGTACATGAGGCACCAGTTACCAGCTCAACATATCTACGATACTGCGGTCCTGTAAAATGTTAAACCCAGTAGCTGAATTGTCATAATGATTGTAACTGAAGGCCTAGATTTTATTTTATCAATGTCATTGGACCATTAACTATGCCTTTTGGACGAGTCTCTCTACAACCCTTTTTGGACGAGTCCCATTTGGTTGTGCGATTGGGTTGCCCAAAAGCACTTTTCAGAGTCTTAGTGTGTTCAAACATGTTTGCTCACCACTAAAAAACACTTTTAGGGGGCCCAAAAGCTCTACTCGTTGAAGTGTCAGATCAAAGCCAATGTTTTAAAAAGCGTTACGTGGACCTAAGGAAGTAGGGGAGTTCCAAGGCGGTAAGGCGGAAGGCGGGTGCCTAAGCGGGAGCCCTTAGATTGAGGCACCAAAATTTTATCAAATATTTTACTTAGAATTTGTATAACTATTATGTTTATAGTGTCATTCTTCTTCCAAGAGTTCACAATGGGCCAAGGGTGCCGCTATCTAGGGCTGCAACTCGAACGGATTGGGGGTCAACCCAAGCCCAAACCAAGTACTAGAACCCTCAACAACCCAACCCAACCTCCAACCCGAGATACCTAGCCAAGCCCAAGCCAAGCAAAATTTTCCAAGCTCAGGTTGGGCAAGGGTTAGCCCAAGTTGGTAGGACGGGTCGGGTTGTGCGGGTTTGGGTATACTTATTTCCAATCATTGTTTAAAATTTTGGCCTTTAAAGATAAAAAATTGAAAAAAACTTATACTTGCTAACACTAATATACAACTTTTTTTGCATTTCTATCCATGCAATTTACTGGATCATCCGATAATGCCTTTATTTGATAAGTAATAAGAAAAAATTAATATGAAACTGGGTGAAACGGATGGCTGTGATTGCGACTCCTCAACATGAATACTCGGGATGAATGCAATTGTTACATATATATCAAAGACTCAAAAACATACATGAGTACTCGGGTTCGGGTTGGGTCAGATTGCCCAACCCCTCAACCCGAGCCCGGCCCAAATTCAACTCGGGTTATATTTTTTCAACCCTAACCCAACCCAATGTTCAAATACATCAACCCAAACCAGCCCAAAATTCGGGTTGGGCTTGGGTTGGGTTAGGTCCAACCCGCCTAAGTTGCAGCCCTACCGCTATCATCATTCTTTCAGGTGGTAACAATGGGTCAAGAGAGCCACTACACACTAGTGTACTAGTTAAAAAAGATTAAGATGAAGAAAATGAAGGAGACAAATGGGAGAAAGTAAACTTATGAATAATTGTCATCGACGATAACATTGACGACCTTTCTCTTATGGACATCAAGAAAAATGGGTCTCAACTTATGCGATGCGGTCGAAGGCCCAAAATACCTAGACAGACGCTTAGACGGGCACTCGAACCACTTTTTAAAATAGTGATCAAAGCTTTGCCCAAAAAATACTTTTAGTGCCAAGGTTTAAGAATTTGTGTTCACGTTCAAACCGAGCGAAAATTAATATGGCTCGTGTTCGGGTTTGGTCGTTTTGCAAAAAGGAATATAATTATAAAAATCAAAAATTCACTTTGATTTGACCAATTCTAGCCTTGTTCGATTAATTTGTGTCTGATTGAGATTCAACTAATTCAAGCCTAATTGAGATCTGACTTGGACCATATGAGCTTGGTTTGCCCAAATCGAGTATGACTAAGACTGTCTAGGATCTATCCAGCCAATTTGGTAGAATCAAATCCGAACCAAGGCCTATTTCAGGTTTGGGGAGGTGTTTAAGTTTGGATTGACCAAAATCCAATCCGCTTTGCGCTCCAACGAGGGGAGGGGGGATCAGTTCAAATGGTTATAAACTCTCTCTCTCTCTCTCTCTCTCTCTCTCTCTCTCTCTCTCTCTCTCTCTCTCTCTGTGTGTGTGTGTGTGTGTGTGTGTGTGTGTGTGAAGGCTTCAAATGGGCTAGGGGTTCAAACTCTAGTGAAGATTGTTGAAGATGAATATCATGGGGGAGCTTTTTGGAAGGCTTATAAGATTATTAACGAGGGAAAGGACTAAGGTGGAAGGGAAAAGACTAAGGTGGGATTTGTTCAACAGTCACATGTAGCTTTAATGTAAAAAAAGTGGAACCAATTGTTGATAATTTCCTTTAAGATAGATTATGTGTGTCGTGCTTGAGAGATTGATCCAGATTTTAAGTTTACTTGAATGTATTTAATCAACCATAAACTCTTTTAAGGGATTCGGTAGAGTCATCTCGAAGTTGTATCCATTCATTTGGGATTAACTCTGGGGAACAACTCTAATAAAGAAGGCTCCAGAAAACTATTGGCAAAAAAATTTTGATCAAATGTCAACCTGAGGTCAATCCTCTGATATTGGTGCCAAAGACCTGATCGAGGCAACTTGGCAAGAGAGTTGTCTGCTAAGAAACCTATAAGTGAAGTCTAACCATAAATTTGGGTATTAATGTAATGAAACCAAGAAATAGCTTGGGATTTCCAATATAACAAGGGTTAAATTGTTGACTTCATGTGAGAAGTGTGTGCAAAAGAGGTAAACACTATTTAGGGTTGTCAGAGGATTTTAGGGATTCATGATGATTATCTATTGGCTCTGTAGGTGTTAGGAGACACTATGAAGTGTCGAGTGGATAGGAAGTATTTTTATTTGTCTTATACAAGAGATAGAATTTGACTTAGTTTAACTGGTGAGGGTCATCTACATGGCTTTCCCTCTTGGAAGATCCACATCAAGGCTTTTATGTGTTGATCAATGTTTGGCTAGAATTTATGCATTCCCCTACTTTTCAATGGTTTATTACAGTTGGCCCATTTAACGAATAACACACGGATCTTTAGCAATATGGGGAGTCCTTAAGTACAAAAACAAGGTGCCCACAAGGATAATAAGCATTACCTAACACAATATCAATATCCAAAACACTTGCTATATCTTTTACATTCAATATAGTAATTGATCCAACAATTTACAAAGATCATGAATAATCTACTAAATCTTCTAATTTTCGCTATTATTTAACAACTTTCTTATGGATAGAAAGTGACAGTTGTGATATTGGAGAGCTTGGCTAAACTTTTGTTCCAATTGGGTGATCCGCTTAGATATGGCTAACCTTGTATTGGGAGGTTTTTGTGGAAGAAATTAGGAGAGTTATTGAGGATATGGTGTAGAAAAAGGCACATCACGCCGCCCATCTTCTTCTGAAAGACTAGGCAAGTGTTGGTATCTGTTAGTAGGGTTCTGGTTATTTATTAATAGCAATTTGGTTTACCTATTGATGAAGAATTATGATATTATGGCCTAATAATATGGTCAAACCAAGTAAGATAGATTAGCTGCTTCATGAATTTGACGAATTAGAAGGGACATTACCTAACACAATTCCTAATTGGCCTCCCAATCTCATTGTTATTATCCTGGAGTCAATGTGTTTGATATGGGACTCGAGACTCTTTGGTTCGAGTGGATGTGAATCATGTGATTGAATAATTGTAGTTGTTTGATTGTGTTAAGCATTGGTGGGGCTAGGTAGAAGGGGGAGGCAATATGATGTTTGAGAAAAATATTGAAGAATGTGAAATAAAGCCGTAAATAGGTGTCACTGGAGTTCTTTGGGATGTAAGAGATCGCACACAAAAACCCCACGTAAACAAAGAAAATGACAAAAAAAAAATTGATCTAAGAAATCAAGAGCAACCCATTCAGACATAGTACCATTAAGAAACCCAGATGCACATGAGCATCATTAACACAAAAATGCTTTGCTAGTATCACAAAAAGATTAAAAGAAGGAAAAAAAAAATTTTGAAACAAAAAAGAAGGAAAGTTTGTACATTATCTATAAAAAGCATTATGAGGTGGAGTTATTGACGAAAACCACCAATCTCAGCACATAAAGGAAAACATGAGACCAAGGCAACCTAATGTAGTAAAACAAGTATTAACTTATCCAAAGAGGTGAAACCATCAATCGGACAAATAAAAAATAAGAAGAAAAAAATGCAAATGCAGAAATATAGGAGATTCATGTGCAAAAAATCACACAGGTGCAGTGGAATCAAGGGAAGAACCCTTCTATTCAATAATCAATAAGATGATCATACAAATTATAGGAAATCCTAAAACCAAGGACCAAACCCCAAAAATAAACATCCATAATAAGCTAGACCCCTCGCACCGAATCATTTAGGGGTGATCCTAAACATGAGCAGAATAGATTAAGGAAGCAAGAAAGGAACGGAAAAAAAACGTATCTTTTCAATCATATCATCCCAAAAAAAAAGAACAACTCAACAAAACACCCACCTGCACCTCATATGACCATAACAAAGGCCACCCAATTTAGGCTAAAGAGCACCCATATCACCAACTATATCAAAACAAGTAAAGGGCAAAAAAAAAACAATTTTTTTCAACAATTCAACCCAGGAGATCAAAACCCAGAGCACCCAAAGAGCACCAAAAGGGGAGACCCCATCAACGAGACAGAAGCCAAAGGAAAGACCTCATCAACAACTCAGAAGCCAAAGGGGAGACCCCATCAACGACACAGAAGCCAAGGGAAAACCCAAAAGGGGGTCCGATCACATAATAGGGAAGAGGAAGAGGGGGGGGGGGGGGGGGGGGGGGGAGAGAGAAGCCGAGGCCTGGGGCGTACCTTCCAGCTGAGGGAGAGGGAGTACTCGAACTTGTTTGCTGCGTAGCGAACCCATGTCGGCAGGGAAACCATTGCTATCCCAGAATCTGCTGCTGCCCCTTGCTCCCCACCAGCATTCCTCTCTCCCTCAACCAAACAAACACCCAGCAGCAACCCCCGGGCCTCCTCCCCCCCTCCAATCTACAAAGACGACCGAGCCCTCCTTCCCTGAAATAATCTTTGTTGCTGAGCGCCCACTTAAAGATCTGGGCCTAGCTGGGCCTATTTAGCCAAATTCTGATTGCTTCACGTTGGGTATGGTATGCTAACCCCAAAATACGAATTAGGTTTAACATGCTTTCAAATAATAATCAGATCTAAGTCTGAATTCCAAACAATAAGTTGTACGTGAGTAGAATTTAGTTCTGGGCCAACTTCAATCTAATTTTATCTAAATAAATGATTTGTGTGATACTGAGGAACCTGATCCGACTTAGGATCCGTTTGGTTGGGAGATTTGTAACACAAGGGAAGTTGTAACCCAAACTACGGTGTAACAGTAATTTGATCCTTTTTACAATATATTTATTATAGAAAATTCTATTCATACCCAAAAATTATTTCACATACTCCGTTTTTTTCTAAAAATCGGTTTACCAACTAATACCCCCCAAACCATAAAAAACCCAAACTCCCCCCCCCCCCCCCCCCTAGCCCACCATCGCCACTCATAGTTCATGCGTCAGACGGGGAGGAGGGGGGTGGAGCTGTGGGTGCAAAATCTGGCTAACACCTGACAATGGGACCCGCAGCCCTGCCTGGGCCCCACGGAGACGATAGTGGGACCCGCAGTCCTGCCTGGGGTCCACGGAGATGACGGTGGTGTTGTAGCTCGTGTGTCCTTAGCGTGGATTTTCTGTATTAACATTAATAAAGATGACTTTGGTTATTGCTTTAATTAAAATACTACTTTGGTATATGTTAATACACATATAATAAAGGACCCTAGGGAACACAGTAGGCCACTGAGGTGCATGGTGGATCTATGCTTGGGAGACCCAGTGGACCAGTTGTGTGTAGACCTAGAACTAGTTCACAGCTTAGGTGATGCCGGTCGCTTCACCGAGAACAAGCTGTTGGCAGGTAAAGGATGTGGTGAAGTCTCCACCACGGGAACGTGGAATTCCCATTCACCTGACTAAGCACGATGATTGTGTTGAACATGAACCAAGACGGTGCACAGTTCAGTGATTCAGACACTGGTGCATAAACCGTCTTACTACTATAGATAATATGCCCTTAACCCTGAGGGACCATGTACACTGGGCCAACCAGTTGTGTGGTGCTTTGATGTGCCAACGTGTGCGGACCTTCCATAGTCCAATACCACAGTACGTTGGGTTACCCGGCTGGCGCTTGAGTGACATGTAATCCCTACAGGTTATCCGACGTCCAGTGTTGGATATGTGCGTTTTGATGAGTCAATCTGTCCACACAGTTAACCCAGGCCTGGTGGTTGTCAGTAAGACTAACGATGTTCCGGATGCTAGGCATAGCACCGGAAGGTGTGTGGTGTTATAGATGACAAGTCATCAATTCCTAGTCAAATAATCGATAGAGATCTGACAGTGCTCCCCACCGCCCGAGTCGTATCATGGCACCAATAATATGAGGGACTAAGGATTATCAGAGTATAGTAGAGAACAGGGTTACGAGGGAGTAACATAAGTTTAAGATCACTAGAGTTCAACTCGCGTCGCACTCTGGGTGGCTACGCGGGTTAATCGGATTAGGGCTAATTAACGAAACTTTCGATATGTCACCGGAACAGTTTATCAGGGATCCGGTTGGAATTAGAGATCCCGAACCATAAAGGTTCCACCCTGTCGTTGCGTATAGAAATTGTTCCCCGACCTGGATGGATACGTTGGATGCGAAGTAGCACGATGGAGCGCAAGCCCAGAGCCTAAGAACCTAATTCACATGTGTTAGGGGTCGTAGGGGTAATTTGGTAAATACTAAAATATGGCTCAGAACATATTGAATATAGATCTTAGAATGAGCGGAATAATTCTAGGAGCTCATAGGCGCTGACGGAACTCGATTCCGAGTAGCGCACCTCACTCAATCTCTTTTTCAGTTTTTCACTTTTCATGAAGGGCATTTTCATCAAGGCTTCACGATAGACACTTGGAAACCCTGAAAACCGCCCCCCCCCCCCCCCCCCCCCCCCTCATCCTAATCTATTTAAGGCCGGCCCTAGCTTGTGTATGGCACTAGGAGGCCGGCCCTATGTGCTCTCCCTCTCCTAATACCCAAACCCCTCTCCCTCTCTCCCTCTCTAAGGTTTCGGCCAAAGAAGAAGGAGGAAGGAATGAGAAGGAAGAAGAGAGAAAGAGAATGAGGAGACCTATCGGCACATCGTCGACTTCACAACGAATTTCTCCGTCAGCTCACAGTCCTTGCACTCAGAGACGGGACTTCGAGAATTCCTCAATTCACAAAGGACAATGTGCTATCCAACAGTTTCCCTTACGATTCAAGTGCGGTTCATCATCGTTCCATTCTCTTCGGATCATAAATCCAAAAGGTATGATGATTCTAAACACCTAACTAGATGCATGTATGTCTTTCGTAGATCGTAGTATACCTCTAGGGTGTCTGCACATATGCTAAGATCACATATTTGTATGTAGATTGTTTTGTAGAATTAATTGTAATGAAACATACACCGTATGATCTTCGGATCTTTGTTTTGCTACCGTTGCGACTCTGATAAGCGGATCCAATTCCAACAATTGGTATCAGAGCACGCTTTGGTGTATATTTCATGCATGAATTTGTGAAAACATCATGTGAATATATGATGACATATGTTTTCGTCGGGATTCGGCGTAGATCATGCATATGGATTGTGCCATGTATTGTCTTTTTGCAGGTGCCACGCTGAATAGTAATCTGTGATTGCATGCCTCCGGGGGTCGGACCCCGGATTTATTTTTTGCATTGATTATTATTGTACTTGTGAATGTTAAGGCTCTAGATGGGCGAGGGTGGAGGTTGACCACCCTCGGATCTCTGGCCATGTTTCTAGGATTGTTTCCTTATTCTTTCTAGCGAAATTGTACACGAACGAGCACTTGCTCGGAGCATGTTAGTTTTTCGGTCATAGGAAGAAGGAGATGATACTACATCCACGGTTCGGGCAAACGGTACCATGGCGTGCAAAGATCCGACGAAAGCGTGCATGTTGGCGATGATCGGGATCGTCGTCAGAGATCGTGCAGAACAGAAGAGCAGGATATCTTGGCTGTGCTATTCAGGTTCAGGGATCGGACCCTAGACTTGATTCAGTTTGGATGCTATTTCTGTTGATTCTCTTTACTTAGTATTTAAAGACCCCCGATGATAATTTAATTATCTATCTTGCTTATGAGTTAGTCTCTAGATCAGACTTAGGGTTAGTACTAAGCTTATGGATTCATCGATGTCTCTATATGGTTCTAACACATGCGAATCCGGTGGCTAGCTAAAAGAAAAGGTGGTAACCGCCCTCGTGGTAGTTCAGGTAGCCAAGTACTGTACACCGTAGTACTAAGCTTATGGATTCATCGATGTCTCTATATGGTTCTAACACATGCGAATCCGGTGGCTAGCTAAAAGAAAAGGTGGTAACCGCCCTCGTGGTAGTTCAGGTAGCCAAGTACTGTACACCGAGATAGACGCAGTGTTAGATTTGTTTAGAGATAACTAATGTCTCCATAAGAAGTATGATAACCCTAATGGAATGCCTTTTCTCCACATGGTCCTAGCGACCAAGTTAGGTTAGGATTCTACTAAGTGATACCCGTTTCTAGTTGACGTTTGATGGTAGTGTGAACTCATCATGATTTGGTTATGCCACCATTAGGTTGAGGTCCGACAGAGGTTGTCGGATGTCCCTATTTGGCCAGCATCGAAACCTATAATGAGATGAGGTCTACTATGACATCAGGCATCAAATTGTGAATGAGGCGTCATTCTAGTGGGAGTCCTTTCCACGTTGACCTTAGGTTAGGCTTCAGATCTTAGGATTATGGGCAAACTAGTGAGGTATCGAGATCCTTGGAATCTATGTAATGTGATCCTTGCAAGAAAGACAAAAGCTGAGTATTCGAGGTAGGGACTATGATATTTTCCAAGGATACTAATGCTTTGTGGGAAGGTTTGTAATCCTAGTGGGAGCACGGTAGACTAGGGTATAAGTCTAGGAGTCATGACCTTTCTAGATATGCATAAAACCTCATAAAGAAGGGATGTGTAAGAGGTTTCCTCCAAAGGGGAGCCCCTGGCCTCCACAATCAACCGGCTAAGGGTCTGGGTGGGAGGTATGCAGTTTGATATTCCCACCGGGTGAGAGCTGTGTTTCCTTCCATGCTGGTTCGCCTAGTGGTTTCCTTCGGGACATGGAGGATGCCGGTGGCAGTGGGTGACGGTTTTTTTCCTGCACCGCGGGAGCCTATGAAACCCCCTGTCGATACCACCTAGATTTATGGGAAGCATTCGAAAGCTTGTGTGAAGTCGCCGTTGTGGCGCACGCTAGTCACATAAAGCTGGCCAAAAGGAGACTGGGAAGGTCTTTCAATTTGTCATGGGTAATTCTGATGAAGACTGGGTCATAAAAACCCCATTGGCAAAAGCGGTGCATGCTCTCACTGAGATGATGTCTCCAATTCAAGGCCGATAGTCTCAGTGCTCGAGCCCAGGGAATTTAGATTCCTGGATGTCTCCACTTGAGGTAGTGAAAACATAGCGGCTGGAGTAAACCTTATCTATTTTTAAATTCCATAAAATAGATTGCAGTAGACCCTAATTTTTGCTTTAAACCATTATTTACAGAAATCATGACCAAGCTCGACCCCCCTTGCCTCCATCATTAATGATAACAAACTTATGGGACCAAACTACGAGGACTGGAAGCGTAACCTGATGCTCGTCCTAAGGGTTGGCAAATACACAACTGCCTTAAGTACCTCTCAACTGGCCATGCCGGGACCAAGTGCTATTGAGGCCTAGTTGAAGGAATGGCGAGACTGGCTAGATGCCGATGAGATGTGCAAGTGCTATATAGTGGCATCCTTCCAGACTATCCTTCAGAAGCAAGTCGAAGACATGGCCTTCGCTTCAGATATGATGCTCTATTTAAAGGAAATATTCGAGGGTCATAGTCGGGTAACTTGTTACCTGACCATCAAGAAATTGATGTCCACGAAGATGGTAGAGGGGACTTTAGTTCGGGATCATATGCTGAAATTTTTTGGCTATGTGAATGAGCTTGGTTCCTTCGATGTCATCTTGGATGCAGAGATCCAGATCAATATTTTTCTCGCGTCTCTGTCAAGAGCGTTTGAGGACTTCGTTACCAACTTTAACCTTAATTGGTTGGAGATGTCTAACGTAGAGCTCCTAGCGGCACTCCAGGCGGTAAAGGACGGTATGAAGGCAGGAGTTCAATCCCTGAACATAGAGCGAAAGTCTTATCTGAAAGCCAAAGGTAAGTTTCAGAAAATAAAGTCTAAGAAGCCCGTGAAGATGGGCCAGGTGCAGTCGCAGGTTTCTAAGCAGGATGGTCCGACGAAGCCCAAAGAAAAATATTTCCGATGCGGCAAGAAGGGTCACTGGAAGGGCGACTGTCGTGCAGCTCCCAAGAAGGCTGAGACATGTATATCTCAAATCCACATAGTGGAATCCCTTGTAGCATCCAGTTATTCTCAAGTTTCATGGATTGTGGATTCTGGTTCCACTAATCATGCTTGCAATAATTTGCAGGGGTTCAAGGAGATAATAAACTAGGTGATGGAGAGATAATCCTAAGTATGAGAATTGAGACCGCGGTAGAGGCTGAAGCAGTTAGAGATATCGTCTTGCAGTTTCTTGATGGAAGAAGTTTATTGCTTAGAGACATACTTTATGTACCGTCCTTGAGATGAAATTTAATTTATATTTTCTTATTGAATAATAAAGGTTTTTCAGTTTTATTTGTTGCTTCTGGTGTGTCAATTAAATTGAATGGTTCCTTTGTTTGTAAGGGAAAGACACATAATGGTCTCTATGTAATTAACTCCAATCATAAGCAAGATAACGTAACTGAAGCATGTGTGGTTAATTCATCTAAAATGAAAATTTCCTCAGATAATCCAACACTCCTTTGTCATCTAAGGCTTGGACATATAGCCTCAGACAGGATTCACAGGTTGGTTAAGGTAGGACTTTTAAGTCCAGATATTTCAGAAAGCCTACCAACGTGTGAGTCTTGCTTGGAAGGCAAGATGACTAAAATATCTTTCCAAGCCAAAGGTAGCAGATCTTAGGATGTATTAGAGTTGATACACACTGATGTATGTCGGTCCATAAGTGTCCGTACCATAGGAGGCTTCGAGTATTTCATCACCTTCACAGATGATCACTTGATGTTTGGATACATATACCTAATGCGGCGGAAGTCTGAATCCTTTGATAAATTCAAGGAGTTCAGAGCTGAAGCAGAAAAGCAGACGGGTAAGAGTATGAAGTCTCTTCGATCGGATCGAGAAGGCGAATACCTATCGAATGAATTTATTGGGTACCTACGTGAGCATGGGATCGTATCCCAGTTGACTGCACCAGGGACACCACAACAACACGGTGTATCTGAGAGGAGAAACCGAACTTTGTTAGACATTGTTCAGACTATGATGAGTTATGCAACATTGTCATCTAGTTTTTGGGGATATGCCCTAGAGACGGCATCATATACTTTGAACTTTGTTCTATCAAAGTTAGTACCTCTAACTCCTTGGGAGCTGTGGTTGAAGCGAAAGCCAAACCTATAACACTTTAGGATTTGGGGTTGTCCAGCACATGTGCGGAAGGACAAGCGAGATAAGATGGAGTCAAAGACTAGGGTATGTTTGTTCGTTGGGTATCCAAAAGGGACAAAGGGTGGTTTATTTTATGATCCTGAGAATATAAAGGTTGTTATCTCAATGAACGCCGTATTCCTGGAGCATGATTATTTAATAGACCATAAGCCCACCAGTAAAGTAGTTCTTGAAGAATTGCTTGGTACTGATGGGAGTACGCAGATAGAAAACGTAGTGGGAGCCGATACCACTAAGATGGTTTTGTCATCCTCGGTTTTCCAGGGCTCTCTGCTAGGATTTTTTTTATTTTCCTAGGAAATTGTGCCTGAACGAGCAATTGCTCGGAGCATGATAGTTTTTTCATTTACATGAAAACAATAAAAATGGATTCCATGGCGGAGCACCTCTGCAGGATAGAGAGTGGTACCCGAAGGACGAACCGAACCAGCGAAAGTGCACATGGTGGTTTGAACCAGGGACCGTGCGCGGAGACTTTGGGCCGGATCAGAGAACTTGAAGGAAGAATAGAGCTACTGCGCTGATCAGGTTCAGGGAGTGGACCCTGAGCCTGATGTAAAATCTGTGTGTCGTTATTTCTTTCTATTAGTTAATCTGATAAACCCGATGATGTATTATTGATAATTAAATATGAGATTAGGTGTTTAGGTGGGATGCCCTTTCCCCGCATGGTCCCCTGTGACCATTAGGTTAGGACTTAACTAGATCTTTACCCATAGTCATCTTGTAGTTTGATGATGGTGGGATCTCATCATTACGAGGTTATGCCGCCACTAATTGGCCAGTATCGAAACCAAGGGTGAGATGACGATCCACATGTCATCACACATCAAGATATTAGAACGGGCGTTATCGTAGTGGGAGCCTTGACCACGTTGACCTTAGGCTAGGCTCATAACATTAGGGTTAGAGCTTCCGTGGGATATCGGGAATTCTGGGGAATGTAATGTGACTCCTGTGGTAGTGAAAGGCCAAAGCCAAAGTAACTCCATGGGACAGGGACTATGATGCTCCGGAATCACTAATATTCCATAGGAGTTCGGTACCCCAGTGAAAGCACATTAGACCAGGGTCTAGTGTATAGGTGGTCGCTACCTTAGATTGCACTATCACTTGCATTACAATTACCCTCTAGATAAAAAGGATATATAAGGGGCTTTCGAGAAGTCCTTGGCCACCACAGCCAATCATAAGGAATCCAGGTGGGGAGGGCATGATCCATAATCCCTGCGGGTGAGGGTTATGTTCTCTTCTACAACGGATACCAAGTGATCTCCTTAGGGATAAGGGGGTTACGCGTTGAGGAGAGAAAAGCTTTTCCCACCAAAGTGGGGCTCGTATGAACTCCCAGTTCGTAATCTCCTAGGCTTGTGGAGAAGTATTTGAAGTGCACCGTGGTATCTTGTAGCTTCGCACTTGGACCACGTAGCTCTCGCCAAAAGAACCATGGTCCATCATAGCCCATTAGAGTGCAGATTTGGATTGGATCCTTGAGTTCCGATGTGAGGGGGCGACGATGTACACTATCCCAAGGTACGTACATCTGGATCCCAGAGCTTGCATACATGGTTAATTAATCTACAAAAACATTCTTGCCTTGAGGCTATGCATTGACGTGTAGATCTAATTAAATTGTTTTAAAAATCCATAAAATGATTTTAATAATGCATTCTCATACACTGTCGTTTGTTTATCAATAGATAACCAAGTTAGATCCCCTTTCAGCTATCCTCAGTGATAACAAACTGACGGGTCCCAACTATAAGGATTGGAAACGCAATCTGATGTTGGTTCTGAGGATAGGTAAACACATAATGGCACTGATGATGTCTGAGCCAGACCTACCGGGTCCAAATTCCACAGAGGCACAACAAAAGGAATATAATGAATGGAAAGAGACGAATGAGATGTGCAAATACTATATAATATCCTCTTTGCAAACAACTCTGCAAAAGCAAGTTGAGGAAATGCCCGACGCTTCTGACATAATGTTGTACCTCAAGGAAATGTTTGAGGGTCACAGTTGTGGGTGCAAATTTTGGCATAAATCTACCACGGGACCCACCAGCCCTGCCTGGTGGGCCCACGAAGACTACAGCGGGACCCACCAGCCCTGCCTGGTGGGCCCACGAAGACTACAGCGGGACCCACCGGCCCTGCCTGGTGGGCCCACGAAGACTACAGCGGGACCCACCGGCCCTGCCTGGTGGGCCCACGAGGACTACAGCGGGACCCACCGGCCCTGCCTGGTGGGCCCACGAGGACTACAGCGGGACCCACCGGCCCTGCCTGGTGGACCCCCGAAGACAACCGCAGGGCCCACAACTTTACCTGGAGAATCCCCAGATACTACAGCGGAAACCGCCATTCGCCACCCGGAGTGCCTATAAATAGCAGAGCCTTCGAATGTAAAAAGGATCGAGATCCAAATCTACAAATCTGATTTTCACTCTGAGATCTGACTTTCAGAACCAGAGCTCTGGGATTTCACACTTCCGATCTGCCATCTCCCTTTGATCTTCTTTTAGAAAGATCAGTATTTACAGTGATACTCGGCCTGTCGAGATCACTTCAATATAAGTGTTAGTGAATTCGGGTTGCACCCTATAGCACGGAGACGTAGGCTTCGGCTGAACTCCGAGATCACTTCTCGTGTCAAACTCTCTCTGATTGCATCTCTCTGTTTACAAATCAAAAGCTTCAACTTCGATCAACAGTCGATCAACAGATCGACCAACGATCTTCGACGTCAACACGAACATTCAACTGACTAGTGCTGCGAGAGTCTTCGGGTCGGCACGAAGATTTTCCCCCACAGTTTGGCGCCGTCTGTGGGATCCGAGCGAGAAGCCGTGTCCTCTCTACTTCGACTACCAGATCAATAGCCAAACTTCCTCGCCCCCTCGGTTGATCAGACAACTGATCGGACATCGGCAATCTCGTTGTACCTTTCGCATTCTGAATGGCGAGAACCAAACATCAGGGTCAACCAGAAGGAAGTAATACTCAACATCAACCTCGTCCTGAGACTCGTTCAATGAGTCAAAGGCTCAACTTCGGGCAGCCCCTTGCTGTCCCCGAGATGGGGATTCACTCAGGAAGCGGAAGATCAGTCGATCGACCGATCGCCCCTCATCCCCATCAATCAATTGGGCAGACTGTCCCTGCTCCTGCTGAAGATCCTCCATCGACTTACCAGATCTCTGCAATCGATTTCCAACTACTCCAATTGGCGAAACAAAACGCCACCCTCACTGCTGAGAGGGATGCTCTGAAGAAGGCAGCTTCCGAAGCTGGAATTGCTATTCCGATCCCCTCCGCAAGTGGGAGGGTTGATCCTCCTCGACATTCAATTTACTCCGAACAACGGAGGTCAATGGGCACTGATGCTCTCGAGAGGATTCGACGCGACCCAACTCCCTCTGCTGCTCCTTGGAAGCAGAGTGTCTGGGATCGTCTTGAAGACGAGTCCTCCCAATCTTCATCTGGTCGTAACTGCGACAAAAGAGCACCATCGAAGCTCAACCTGTCAAGGAAGCACCAAATGAAAGGCGCTCCTTCAAAGAGTAGAGTCTCCCCTTCCATTCCACTCCAACGTGGACTTGGATCAGACCTTCGACACCGACTTCGACCAGCAAACACTTCAATGCCAGAGCAAGACCTTGCGATCTTGCCCCTTGACCCACCTCTAGGTCGAGGACATGGTCGTAGGGATGGCTACTCTTCTGCCGGGCCACTACATCGAAGCCTTTTCGAATCAGTATTTCCAAGAGGATGGAGAACTCCTACCCTCCCCAAATTCAACTGCGTCCGAGGAGATCCAAGCCTCCATATACTTGCCTTCAAGCAAGCTCTAACGCCACACGAAGAGGAAAACAACGTGCTCTGCCGCACCTTCGCGGGAAGTCTCGATGAGCCTTCACTCGACTGGTATCACAATCTCCGAGCTGGGTCCATTACCCAGTTCGGTGTTTTGGCTAACCTCTTTGTGCAGCATTACCAGCTTAACCTGAAACCCGAGAAGAAGCTCGACTCTCTATATCGACTAAGGATGGGTGCAGATGAGACTCTCCGCAGCTTCACGAGGAGGTTTCGCAACGAGCATGCTGCTCTCTCTGGAAGGCATCTGGATGATGAAGCCATCATGTTGGCTTTCCAGAACGCTCTCCGCTTTGATCTACATATCTACAACGACTTCATCCGCAATCCCCCTCCTTCTCTGGGAGCTATGTTCGATCGAATTCAGAGGGAGATTGAGGTGGAAGACGATCAAGTCGCTCGAAAAGGGCGAGAAACTAAAAGAAGGCCTGCTGAAAAAGAAGCACCTAAATATGCTGCAAAGGCTCACAACACTGAAGCAGCAGCCCCTCCGGCCAACAAAAGATCAAAGAATGATGGGCGTCGATCTCCGACGAAGACCACTTTCACCGAGTGGAACATGCCAGTCGAGCAGATACTCGACCGTATTCAACACGACGAGTATCTTCGGAGGCCCAATCCTCTTCAACCGAATTCCAAATTCACAGCAGACAAAACAGTCTACTGTGAATTCCATCGAAGTCACGGACATTCCACCGATCGGTGTTTTCGGCTGAAATTCCATCTTGAAGACTTACTACGAGAAGGCCACCTTCAAGAATTCGTCAACAATGGGCACGATCAACGTCGAACCTCGGCCAAGGGGAAAGAAGTGTGTTGGATACATCAAATCTCATCCAACCGGCAACCAATTTCTGTGAATGCCAATGTCTTTGGCATTCATGGAACCCTGCACAATCAAGCTTTGACCGGGAAGGAAGTCGATCGGCAGGTTCGACGCATCTTCCATGTTCGATCTACTGCAAACAAAGAAGATACCTGGATCGAGAAGCCCATCGAAGGTCTGGCTTGGCCATCCATAGTCTTCAATGACACCGATCTTCAAGGAGTTCACACTCCCCATCGAGACCCCCTGGTCTTGAAACTCATCATCGACGGAAGCACCGTCAATCGAATCCTCATAGACACTGGAAGCTCCATTGACATTATGTTCTCCGACTGTTTCAAACGTCTGGGACATAAGTATCAAAGTCTCGACGTCGTCCCCACTGTGATCACCGGCTTCAATGGTGAACAAAGCATCACAGTGGGCGAATCCAGATTCACCATCGACCTCAGCCGAGAGACTCGAGTCTCGGTGAGGTTTGCGATCGTCGAAGGAATGTCTAGCTACAACGCCATTCTTGGGCGACCATTCCTCCATCAGATCAATGCCATCTCCTCCTCTTACCATCAACTACTCAAGTTTGCAACTGGAGAAGGCATCGTCTGCATTCGAGGCGATCAGCAAGCTGGAAGATCTTGTGAAGCTGCTGCTGCTAAAACAGATCGAAAAATCAATATTGCTCCTCCAAAGCGGCCACGAGATGAAGCTGGTCCCTCTTCCAAATAGCAATCAAAGGAGATTCCGCTGACCAAACCCCCACCCATCGAATGGGAAGCATCACCTTCAATTGAAGAAATCATCCCGATCAACATAGGCAGCGGAGATCTCCCTCAACAAACATTTATTGGTACCGGTCTTAGCGACGCAGAAGCGCAAGACATGGTATCCTTCCTCCAGTCCAATATCGACGTCTTCGCATGGTGCTTCGAAGACATGCCTGGGATCAATCCAGATGACGCTTGTCACCGACTTGCGATCAAAGAAGAGGTGAAGCCCGTCAAGCAAAAGCCTCGCACCATTCGACCAGAGCTACAAGTTGCTGTTCAAGAAGAAATTACCAAGCTACTCGCAGCCGGATTCATCCGAGAAGTAGAGTATCCAACTTGGATCTCTAACATAGTGGCTGTTCCAAAGAAGAATGGGAAAGTCAGAGTCTGCATCGACTTTACCAATCTCAACAAGGCTTGCCCCAAAGATCCTTTTCCCATGCCAAGGATAGATAGACTCGTCGACGCCACTGCTGGCCACGAGCTGTTGTCTTTCATGGATGGATATTCTGGATACAATCAAATTCCACTCCACGCTGATGATCAAGAGAAGACATGTTTTGTGACTAGCCGAGGTCTTTATTGCTACAATGTCATGCCATTCGGCCTCAAAAATGCTGGTTCCACCTATCAAAGGCTAGTCACCAAAATGTTCGAAGATCAGATCGGTCGCAACATCGAAGTCTATGTCGATGATCTCCTCACCAAGAGTTCCGTTCGGAGCAAACATCTATCTGATCTGGCTGAAACCTTCCAAGTCCTTCGAAAGTATCGAATGAAGCTCAATCCAGCCAAATGCGCCTTCGGAGTTCAATCTGGCAAATTCCTGGGTCATCTTGTGACCAGGAGAGGTATTGAAGCCAATCCTGATCAAATTCGAGCCATCATCGATATGCCTTCACCTACAAATCGAAAAGAAGTTCAACGTCTCACTGGAAGATTAGCAGCACTCAATCGATTCATTTCAAAATCTTCAGACAAGTGCAAGCCACTCTTCGACAAACTACGAAAGGCGGATACATCTGGCTGGAATCCAATCTGTGAAGAGGCATTTCAAAGCATCAAGAAATATCTGGTGCAAGCTCCTATCCTGACTGCTCCACTTCCAAAAGAAGACTTGTGGCTCTACCTTGCCGTGACCGATCAAGCAATCAGCGCGGTCTTAGTCAGTAGAAGAGAAGGCATCGAACATCCAGTCTACTACATCAGCCACACTCTTCTTCCGGCTGAGACTCGCTACTCAAAAACTGAGAAGGTCATATTGGCCTTGCTCACTGCATCGCGTCGTCTTCAACCGTACTTCGTCTCCCACCAGATTACTGTCATTTCAGAACACTCACTCAAAGATATCATTGACAAAGCTGGTCGAGCTGGTCGAATGACCAAATGGGTGATCGAAATGAGTGCTCTGGGGATTCAATTCGAATCTCGCACTTCTATCAAAGGTCAAGCAATTGCTGATTTTCTAGCTGACTTTCCAGTTGAAGACCCCATCACTTGGGAAGAAGATGTCGATATGCGCTTGGAAGATGAGGATAAGCCTCCGATCAATCCTACAACGAAAATTGATCTAAGTCTTGAAGTTATTGCTGCAACTCCTCCTTGGAAGCTATATACTGATGGAGCATCAAGTTCGATCGGTTCGGGAACTGGGATAGTCTTAATATCCCCCGAACTTGATCATCTCCAGAAGGCCACTCTCCTTGGGTTTAATGCCACCAACAACGAAGCTGAATATGAAGCACTCATTTCCGGACTCGAAATGGCAGAATCTCTGGGGGTAGATCAAATCATCATATACAGCGACTCCCAATTGATCATAAGGCAAATCAATGGAGAGTACACAGCTCGAGAAGAAAGAATGCAACTCTACTTGGCCTTAGTACGACGTCTTCAACAACGTTTTACTAGCGCTGAATTCATTCAAATCCCCAGAGCAGAGAACCGAGAAGCAGATGCCTTAGCTAATGCTGCCTCAGTTCTTGGAGACTCACTCGGAGGAAGGCAAATACAAATTGATTATCAAGAAGTGCCCAAAACCATCCCCGATCAACAGATTCTTACCACTACAGAAGGATCTGGGGGTGGAGATCAGCTTGAAGATTGGAGACGACAAATTCTTGACTTCTTCAAACATGGCAAAATGCCAGAGGATCCAAATCAAGCCCGAAGGCTCCAAAGGAAGCTCCCTTGCTACACTTTACAAGGTGAAGATTTATATTTCAAATCTCACAACGGGATGTTACTCAAGTGCCTTGGTCCTGAACAAGCACAGGCAATCCTGATTGATATCCACTCCGGAGCTTGTGGAAATCATTCGGGAGGAAGATCCCTTGAAGCCAAGACGAAGCTACAAGGGTACTACTGGCCAACAATGGCAAAGGATGCTCAACAAGTCATTCAAAGGTGCGAACCTTGTCAACGGCACGCTCGAGCTATTCATCTCCCTGCAGATGAACTCCATCAATTATCAAGTCCCTGGCCCTTCCATCAATGGGGTTTAGACTTCTTGGGTCCTTTCCCTCCAACTCCAAGCAAGAAGAAGTACCTACTGCTGGCCACAGATTACTTCACCAAATGGGTTGAAGCTGTGCCCCTCTTCCGAGAGACTGATAACGAAGTGATCAAATTCATTCGGCACAACATCTTCTCAAGATTTGGTACACCTCAAGTTCTCGTTGCAGACAATGGAGCTCAGTTTGACTCCGACAAGTTTCGAGAGTTCTGTCTGAACCATGGTATTAAGCTATTCTATTCAACTCCAAGATATCCTCAATGCAATGGCCAAGCAGAAGCCTCCAACAGAGCTATTCTTGGTATACTCAAGAAGAAACTCAATGATAAGAAAGGATTGTGGGAGCAAGTCCTACCTGAAGTTCTTTGGGGGTATCGCACAACTCCGAGAAGATCAACTGGGTTCTCGCCTTTTCGCCTAACATATGGATCAGAGGCAGTACTCCCAGCAGAAAACATATCAAGTACTTTGAAGACTAAAGCTGTTGAAGAAGGAGTCAATGAAGAACTTCGGATCAATGATCTAGACTTCTCTGAAGAACTACGAGATCTAGCATCACTTCGTGTGGCCAAATATCAACAGAAGATCAAAAGAGCCTATGACAAGAAAGTCCACAAGAGACAATTCCCAGTGGGTAGTTTAGTTCTCAGAGCAGTTTTTTACAATACCAAAGAACACAGCAGTGGAAAGCTTGCTCCCAACTGGGAAGGTCCATATATCATTGAGTCAGTTGGAGGCAAAGGTTCTTACAGACTGATTACACCAGAAGGAGATAGATTGCCTCGAGCTTGGAATTCTAGACACCTCAAGTTGTTCTATCCATAATGTATATTCTGTGATGAATAAAGCTCTCTTTCAAATGTTCAAATGTACAAGTGTTCTGATTTTCAATCCAAGTTCTGAAGCAATTACAAGTTATCCATATTCAAATTACCAGGTCTTTTAACAAGTTTGGGTGTTAGGGTTGCGACCCAACCCCTTACTAGCAAATGTTAAAAACTGACCATTTTCAAGTTACCAGGTCTTAACATGTTTGGGTGTTAGAGTTGCGACTCGACCCCTTACTAGCGAATGTTAAACTGACCTTTGAAATTCAATATCCAATTTCAATCGATTCGATATCGTCTAACAGGTTTGGGAGTTTGAGTTGCGACTCGACCCCTTACATTCAAATGTTATTCGAATTCAAATTCAATTTTCAAAGTTACAAAGTTTGGGTGATTGAGTAGCGACTCAACCCCTTACATTCAAGTATACACATATTCAATTTACATTCAAATGTATGTATACTCAATCATTTCAAATAGCATTCCAGAATTCAACATTCAAAGACATTCAACTCAACAGAAGTGCAAGTTTCAAATACAAAAAAGATGTCTTCTATTATTATCAAAATATGTCAGATACAAGGAGCTGTTACATTTCAAAAATTTACAAGTACAACAACAAAGAAGAAGAAAAGTCTCAGGGCTTGGCCACACTCTTCGCATGCGACTTCTCCCCTTCAGATCCAGGACGAGCTTTACTCGCCACTGATGCCTTGGAGGATCGGACGCTAGCTACATGAGTCCTGAGCGCTTCTGCCGCCTTCTCTGCTGTCTCCTTGTAAACCTTGCACTCAGACAACGCGTGCTCCAGTGCCTTCTTCGAAGTCTCTTCTCTGGCAACAAAGGCAGCGTGCTGAGTAGCAAGTTGTTGCTTCAGCTCTTGGATCTCGATGGTACGGCCACAGGACACATCCTCCACCTTTGAGAGTCGAGTCTTCAGAGATTCGAGTTCATGACTCTGTGCCTCACATCGATCCTTCAGCCCTTTGATCTCCAGCTTTCCCTCCCGAAGTTCCTTAATCTTGGTTTTGAGAGAAGCTTTCTTCGAAGTCAGGAGATCTCTTAGCTCATCTCTCTCCGCGGTCAACTGATTTATTTCAGCCACAGCTTCTTTTGCTCCCGCCCTCAAAGAGAGTTTGGTTGCAACATTCATAAGTGCTGAGTTCTGCAAAAGAACAAGAGAGTTGAATTATTCTGAAGAAAGATAAGATTCAAATGATCGATCAAGCAGATGCACCTACCAACAGGTTAATTCTATCAAAAGCTTCATCCAAAGTGGCACTCGGAAGGTTGATGAGTTTTCTGATCGCAGCAGTGGGGCGGTTGATATCAACTTCACCCAAGTTTTTTATTGTCGGAGTCAATCCAACAGGCGTACCTGCAATCAAAGGGAATCAAAGTGTTAGATCATTTTCGAACTTCAGAAACAAGACATTCAAAACAAGTTAAGTTCAATTACCTGATGTTTCGACCTTCGGCTCTTTGCCTTTCCGACGATCAGAGCCACTCTTAGGAGTTGATTTCTCCTGAGTCGGGGTTGGCGCTGGTTGAGGTTGAGGAGCCCCATCCCCCACTCGACTTCCCCTCTCCAAATTAACAGGGGGGGAAGCATTCCTGGGAGGTGAGGCTCTCTCTTCTTGCGACCCGCCTGGCGGGATAAGCCCGGCCAGCATGGCCTCCACCTCGTTGAGCAGAGAGTGAGAGGGGGGAGGGGGTTGCTCAACCTCTACACCCCCACTCATTGTTGCTCCCTCAATGCGAGGAGCGTCGGGGGGGATTTGATCCAGAGGTGTGGGGTTGCTTCCAACCCCAGCACTCTTCGACAGCTTTATCTTGAAGCGCATCGGCTTCTTCAATTCGTCGAACTTGTAGGTGGGAACCGCTTTTGGGCCATCACCTTCCATGTCAAGCACTTCTTCCATTTGACGGGCTTTGACCTCGTCAATGGGAATTGGAATCGAATCCTCCCCTGTTGCACCACCAGTGGGGGTGGGAGGAATTTCTTCCTCACCACCCCCGTTTTCATTCTCACCATCCCCATTGGAGGAGGTAGTAGACGGATCATCCTCGCCGTCCCCGTCCTCGTCTTCATCATTGCCACTAATGTCGTGGCTGATATTCTCTGTCTCTTCTTCTTCTTCATTTTTCTTCCCTTCTTCTTCCTCTTCGTTCTTCTTCTTTTCTTCTTCTTCATCTTCCTTAGGCTTGACGAGTGTTTTTCGCTTCTTCTTCGCGGGGCCTCTTTGGATAACCAACTTCTCATCCATAGTGGGCAATCGGTGCCTCACGTTGTAGATTTTCTTCTCGACCCTAATCTTCCGGATGATCTTGCCCGAGCTGAGATCCTCTTCATAATCAGAGTATAGGACTTCGTTGTCCTCATACCTGTCCTTCGATCTGTGGAGGAGATTGGCCTTGCCATATCTCACAGGACAGTTAGAAAACTGTTTCCACGACCTGGTTCCACAGGTCAGCTCGAGGAACAAATTATCTATGGCTCCCGCCCTCTCAGAACTCCAGGCGAAGATGCCTCCAGCGCTGTACATCTTAACTGCGTCGTGTACGCTGTCTCGGGGGGTGTCTGGCACTGACATGGATGTCCACGCGCCGGAGACAGAGATTGGCCAGTCAGTGTACAATTTGTCCGAAGGGACTGTATCGGTGAGTGGGCGCAGTGGGGATACTCCAGTCAAATTATAGAAAGGGCTGTCCTTCCTGTAGCTCCATCGATAGTGAAAGAAGAAATATCCAAGCTCGATCCGGGCAGGTTCTCCTACCGGGATACTGGAGTAGCAGGCCCTTAAGTCCTCTTGAAAATCTGACTCCACTCGGCAGAAGGCGTAAATGATTCGCCATGCGTTCCCAGTGACCTGCCCCGGGCAAAGGCCAGAAGTATTCAGCAATCTGGCAGCGAAGGGTGGCAGAGGCAGACGTAGACCGCAGTTGAGTTGGCCAACGGTCACTATAGTTCCCATGACCTGCTCTTTGCTAGCAAAATTGGTGAAGACTGTCTTCTTGTCGATGCCGAATGCAGTCTGAATGCTGGGGAGCGAAGGCTGCGCCCCCTTCCCTTCTGTGAAGAAAGAGAGCAATGCTTGCCACTTCTTTCTCTTCGTATCCGTGAGCTCGCTACCTACATTATACATGTACTCCGTCTCCTCTGTCAGGGGCATGAGAGGGCCCAGAACAAACTTCACCTTGGGGATGAACTCTGGCCTTGATGGCGCCGAAGCAAACCCAACCCCTTGGTGCCTTTTGCCAAGCTGGCCAAGTTCAGCGAGAGCAGCCTTGCCTTTGCCACGGCCCCTCGGAGGAGATTGGACCTCGACGATTTCCTTTCCCTTTCTCTTCGAGGGAGTCGTACCGGACTTCTTCGAACTGCCCGAGGAAGCCATTTCACCGATCAGACAAGCGCAGAGAACAGAGAGCAAAAATCAAGAGAGCAAGAGTCTGGACTTCGAAAAATTTTGGAAGCGTGAGGCAAAATGACAGCCGGTGAAAGCTTTTTGTACCCAGGGTAAAACAGGTGCGCAAATCGAGAAGACACGTGTCTTCACCATATCAAATCGCGTGTTTTTGTAGGTACACGTGGCATCCATCCGTAGCAAGCGCAAAACCAGGCGAACAGTCGCGACCAGGCGAAACGTCGGACCTACCGGTCCACATGAACCAACGGTCTAATCAAGCCACCGGTCTAGGTAAACCGGACCGCCGGTTCAAAGCAACCATCAAGCCAATCAAGGATTCAAAACAAGAAGAATCAAGCTCCATCAATGTTCAAAACTCTGCCAAAATATCGAGGAACAAAGCAGCAAACTTTCTCTGAAGGGCAGGTTCAAACTTTACCTTGACCAGATATTTTTTCACCGATCGGACAAACATGTCCGATCGGCGAAAGTTATCTGATCGGTCAAAATTCTACTGGATCTGACAAAAAAACCAAGGTTTTTTGCCGATCATTCGAACCTTGACCGGATATTTTTCACCGATCGGACAAACATGTCCGATCGGCGAAAGTTATCTGATCGGTCAAATTTCTACTGGATCTGGCAAAAAACCAAGGTTTTTTTTGCCAATCACTCGAACCTTGACCGGATATATTTTTTTTTTTTTTTTTTTTTTTTTTTTTTTTTTTTTTTTTTTACCGATCGGACAGACCTGTCCGATCGGCGAAAGTTATCTGATCGGTCAAAATTCTACTGGATCTGGCAAAAAACCAAGGTTTGTTGCCGATCACTCGAACCTTGACCGGATATTTTTCACCGATCGGACAAACATGTCCGATCGGCGAAAGTTATCTGATCGGTCAAATTTCTACTGGATCTGACAAAAAACCAAGGTTTTTTGCCGATCACTCGAACCTTGACCGGATATTTTTTTACCGATCGGACAGATATGTCCGATCGGCGAAAGTTATCTGATCGGTCAAAATTCTACTGGATCTGGCAAAAAACCAAGGTTTTTTGCCGATCACTCGAACCTTGACCGGATATTTTTCACCGATCGGACAAACATGTCCGATCGGCGAAAGTTATCTGATCGGTCAAATTTCTACTGGATCTGGCAAAAAACCAAGGTTTTTTGCCGATCACTCGAACCTTGACCGGATATTTTTCACCGATCGGACAAACATGTCCGATCGGCGAAAGTTATCTGATCGGTCAAATTTCTACTGGATCTGGCAAAAAACCAAGGTTTTTTGCCGATCACTCGAACCTTGACCGGATATTTTTCACCGATCGGACAAACATGTCCGATCGGCGAAAGTTATCTGATCGGTCAAATTTCTACTGGATCTGGCAAAAAACCAAGGTTTTTTGCCGATCACTCGAACCTTGACCGGATATTTTTCACCGATCGGACAAACATGTCCGATCGGCGAAAGTTATCTGATCGGTCAAATTTCTACTGGATCTGGCAAAAAACCAAGGTTTTTTGCCGATCACTCGAACCTTAACCGGATATTTTTCACCGATCGGACAAACATGTCCGATCGGCGAAAGTTATCTGATCACTCGATTCTTGACCGATCACTCGATTCTTGATCGGTTGAATTTTGCCCGATCGGTCAAAATTTGACCGATCGGTCAAAAGTGACCGATCGGTCAAAAGTGACCGATCGGTCAAAAGTGACCGATCGGCCAAATTTCAGCTGATCGGTCAAAATTATTACTGGATCGGTCAAAAAACTCTGTTTTTTGACCGATCACTCGATTCTTGACCGGTTGAATTTTGCCCGATCGGTCAAAATTTGACCGATCGGTCAAAAGTGACCGATCGGTCAAAATTTAACCGATCGGCCAAATTTCAGCTGATCGGTCAAAAATACTACTGGATCGGTCAAAAAACTCTGTTTTTTGACCGATCACTCGATTCTTGACCGGTTGAATTTTGCCCGATCGGTCAAAATTTGACCGATCGGTCAAAAGTGATCGATCGGTCAAAATTTAACCGATCGGCCAAATTTCAGCTGATCGGTCAAAAATACTACTGGATCGGTCAAAAAACTCTGTTTTTTGACCGATCACTCGATTCTTGACCGGTTGAATTTTGCCCGATCGGTCAAAATTTGACCGATCGGTCAAAAGTGATCGATCGGTCAAAATTTAACCGATCGGCCAAATTTCAGCTGATCGGTCAAAAATACTACTGGATCGGTCAAAAAACTCTGTTTTTTGACCGATCACCCGATTCTTGACCGGTTGAATTTTGACCGATCGGTCAAAATTTGACCGATCGGTCAAAATTTGACCGATCGGTCAAATTTGACCGATCGGTCCAAATTGACCGATCAGTCACTTTTTTCTCTAACATGCGGCAAGTTTCTTCGTGTCCGTTTTTTTTAAAAACAGGAAGTTGCTATTTTTTGCACTAAAATCCAAGCCAGTTGCACCAAAGTCCAAGCCAGCTAGAATGCACTCTAGCTAACTTGGAGGGGGTAACTGTGGGTGCAAATTTTGGCATAAATCTACCACGGGACCCACCAGCCCTGCCTGGTGGGCCCACGAAGACTACAGCGGGACCCACCAGCCCTGCCTGGTGGGCCCACGAAGACTACAGCGGGACCCACCGGCCCTGCCTGGTGGGCCCACGAAGACTACAGCGGGACCCACCGGCCCTGCCTGGTGGGCCCACGAGGACTACAGCGGGACCCACCGGCCCTGCCTGGTGGGCCCACGAGGACTACAGCGGGACCCACCGGCCCTGCCTGGTGGACCCCCGAAGACAACCGCAGGGCCCACAACTTTACCTGGAGAATCCCCAGATACTACAGCGGAAACCGCCATTCGCCACCCGGAGTGCCTATAAATAGCAGAGCCTTCGAATGTAAAAAGGATCGAGATCCAAATCTACAAATCTGATTTTCACTCTGAGATCTGACTTTCAGAACCAGAGCTCTGGGATTTCACACTTCCGATCTGCCATCTCCCTTTGATCTTCTTTTAGAAAGATCAGTATTTACAGTGATACTCGGCCTGTCGAGATCACTTCAATATAAGTGTTAGTGAATTCGGGTTGCACCCTATAGCACGGAGACGTAGGCTTCGGCTGAACTCCGAGATCACTTCTCGTGTCAAACTCTCTCTGATTGCATCTCTCTGTTTACAAATCAAAAGCTTCAACTTCGATCAACAGTCGATCAACAGATCAACCAACGATCTTCGACGTCAACACGAACATTCAACTGACTAGTGCTGCGAGAGTCTTCGGGTCGGCACGAAGATTTTCCCCCACAACAGTCGAGTCACTCGATACCTCACTGTCCAGAAGCTAGTTAGTACTAAGATGTCTAGTGGTAAGCTAGTTCGGGAATACAAGCTCAAAATGTTTGGGTTCTAGAACGAGCTGGCTACCATGAACATTGTGCTAGAGAACGAGCTGATGACGGATATTTTTCTTGCATCTCTATCTGGAGCCTTTGAAGGCTTTGTCACAAATTTCCATCTGAATAAGTTGAAAATGACAAATGCGGAGCTTCTGGGAGCTCTCCAGACTGCTGAGGATGGTTTCAAATACAAGGGCGAAGCATTTACTGTGCAACGCAGATCCTCGTTGAAACAGAGCAAACCTCAGAAGAGCAAAACAAAGAAATAGCCCAAGTCAATTCCTGTACAGAGTAATGTGGGGACATATGGATCCAAGAAGGCTACAAAGTCAAGCACCAAGTGCTTTAGGTGTGGTGAGAGCGGACATTGGAAGAAGGACTGCAAGACGTCTCAGCATGCTGGAGCAGGTAAACCTCAACTCTTAGTAGTTGAAACACTTCTTTCAAGCGGTAGACCTTTTGCTTCCTGGATTATGGACTTCGGGTCCTCTAACCATGTCTGTAATTCATTACAGGGGTTTCAGGAGAGCAGAAGGCTGCTTGATGGAGAAGTAATCCTGAGTATGGGAATTGATGCGGTTGCAGGCTTGCAGCTGCTGAAGCTGTAGGAGATGTTAATCTTAGATTTTCTGATCGAACAATAATGTTAAGAGACGTATTATTTGTATCGTCCTTGAGACGCAATTTAATTTCTGTTTCCTCTTTAGTTAATAAAGGCTATTCAGTTCTATTTGATGCACATGGAGTGTCTATTAAACTGAATAGGAATTTTATAGTAAGAGAAATAGTTTAGAATGGTCTCTATACATTAAATCCAGAAATAGATAACATAACAGCAACAGCTTTCGAAATTAATAACTTATCTAAACGTAAAAACCTTTGGATAACCAAACACTGTTGTGGTATTTGAGATTAGGTCATATAGCCTTAGATAGGATTCACAGATTAGTGAAGGTTGGGCTTCTAGAAACAGATCCCTCGAAGATCCTTCCTACCTCTGAGCCTTGTTTGGAGGGCAAGATGACCAAAAGAATCTTTAAATGATCAGGGGTAAGAGCCACTGATGTGTTGGAATTAATACACTCCGACGTCTGTGGACCCATGAGCATCAGAGCGATAGGAGGCTATGAGTATTTCATCACGTTTAGTGATGATTACTCTAAATACGACCATGTTTACCTAATGCAACGGAAGTCAGAATCCTTTGACATGTTTAAAGAATTCAGGGCTGAAGTAGAAAAGCAGACGTGTAAATATATTAAAACCCTTCTATCAGATCGAGGTGGTGAATACCTATCGGACGAATTCCTAATGTACCTAAAGGAGCATGGGATCAGCTCCCAGTTAACTGCTCCTGGTACACCACAGCAGAACGGTATCTCCGAGAGAAGGAATAGGACCTTACTAGATATGGTCCGAAGCATGATGAGTTATGCCAGTTTACTAACCACATTTTGGGGTTATGCCTTAGAAATAGCAGTATACATCTTAAACCTTGTCCCATCCAAGTCAGTGCCTCAAACTCCTAGGGAACTATGGTCGCAGCAAAAGCCATCACTACAACATCTTAGAATATGGGATAGTCCAACACATGTGCGGAAGGACAAGAGGGATAAGATAGAGGCAAAAACAAAGGTGTATTTGTTTATAGGCTACACCAAAGGGACCAAAGGTGGTCTATTCTATGACCCAGTGAAAAAGAAGGTAATCGTTTCAATGAATGCTGTTTTCCTAGAGCAGGACTACATAATAGATCACAAACCGACTAGTAAGGTGGTTCTTGAGGAAATACTAAGTACTAGATCAAATGCTAGATCCGAGAGCATAGTACAGGATAGTAGAGCAGACCTTGATTTACCAGATTCTGTAGAACCTACTCACTCTGAACTACTTCCTTATTACAGTGGGAGAATCATCAGAGCTCCTGAGAGATACTATGGAGAAACCATGTTAGTTTATCCAGAGTATCAAGAGGATGATCCCTTAACCTATGACGAGGCAGTGGGAGCTTCTGATAGAACAAACTGGCAAAAAGCCATGGAGAAAGAAATTGCATCAATGTCCCGAAATGCTGTCTGGACTCTTGTTACACCTACACCCAATATTAAACCGATTGGGTGTAAGTGGGTGTATAAAAAGAAAAGAGGTCCCGATGGTTCCATTGAGACTTATAAAGCTAGATTAGTTGCCAAGGGTTTTACCCAGAGAGAAGGGATCGACTATGACGAGACCTTCTCACCGGTAGCTATGATTAAGTCTATTCGGATCCTCTTATCCATTGCAGTCCATTACGATTGGGAGATCTGACAAATGGATGTCAAGACAGTTTTTCTCAATAGGGAATTGGATAAGGACACATATATGATGCAACCTCCAGATTTTGAGTCAGATGGTCAGGAGAACCTAGTTTGCAAGTTGCAAAGGTCCATTTATGGACTCAAGCAAGCATCCAGGAGTTGAAACACTCATTTTGATAAGACGATCCGTTCCTACGGATTCGATCAAAATGAGGATGAGCCATGTGTTTATAGAAGGAGCGATGGAACTACAGAGATATATCTGATACTTTACATAGACGATATCCTACTGATTGGAAATGATGTAGGAACGTTGTCAACTGTAAAGGTCTGGCTATCAAAACAATTTGATATGAAAGACTTAGGTGAAGCGAGTTATGTTCTGGGGATCAAGGTAACTTGAGATCGCCAGAATAGAAGTCTCTCACTGTCATAGGCTACATATATAGATAAGATTCTAGCCAGGTTTGCAATACAAAACTCCAAGAAAGGTCTATTGCCTTTAGGCAAGGGGACCAAGTTGTCCAAGGACCAAGATCCTAAGACACCTAAGGAAAAGGCAGAGATGCAGAAGGTACCTTATGCATCAGCGTTAGGTAGCCTAATGTATGCAATGCATTGTACAAAGCCGGATATCTGTTTTGCAGTAGGAATGATGGGTTGGTTTCAGTCAAACCCGGATCCAGCACACTGGACTTCTATGAAGAATATACTCAAACACCTTTATCGAATGAGGGCTTATGGGTTAGCTTATACTTCACAAGACCTGACGCCGATTGGGTACACGGATTTTGACTTCATGTCAGATGTGGAATCCAGAAAGTCGACTTTAGGGTTTGTCTTTACTCTAGGAGGAGGAGCAGTCAGTTGACAGAGTGTGAAGCAGAAATGCATCGCAGACTCTACTACTGAGGCTGAGTACGTAGCAGCGTGCGAAGTAGCAAAAGAGGCAGTATGGCTCAAGAAGTTCTTGATGAACTTAAGGTGTGTACCAGAGACTCAGAGAGCTATTGTCCTTTATTGTGACAATAGCGGAGCGGTGGCACAAGCAAAAGAGCCAAGGAACCACCAGAAGGGGAAGCACATCGAGCGCAAGTACCACCTGATCCAGCAGTTTCAAAAGGAAAGGCAAGTGGCAGTGACTCAGATAGTATCTGTAGACAATGTTGCTGATCCATTCACCAAAGCGATACCAAGCAAGGTGTTCGAACAGCATGCGAGAGCTATAGGAGTCAAGACCGTTTTCCTTCGCTAGACCAAGTGGGAGATTGTTGGAATTGATGTGTTCTTAGCTTGTAAAAATCTTTTATTCAGAGAAATAATAGAGAGATTGTATTGGAATAAGAATTGCATTAGTGGTACATGATTATACCACATGTTCTATGATAAAACAACAAGCCATGGTTTATGTAGATCTGTTGAGAGGAAGGCTTAGTGAATTGGAAATATATAACCTAAATTGTTCACAGCTATGATAGGGCAGATTCCCTTATCGTGAGAAGTTGTTGGAATGACATAGCATAGAACCTTCATTATGATCATTGCCAGGCACAGTTACTGTGGCCGAACGGAGCCAACATGGTGTACAGATCAGTGAGCAGACACTGGTGCATTAAGCCGTGTTTCTGCTTAGAGTAGTTGGTCCTAAACCCTGAGGAATCATGACCGGTGGGCTAACCAATTGCGTGGTGCTTTGATGCACCAACGTGTGAGGGATCCATTTATGTGCGACCCAATATCACGATGCGTTGGTTACCCGATTGACGTCGCATTAGCATGTCACTCCTACAGGTTATCCATAACCCTAACCGGTAATGCGTTCCATGGTCAAACTCATATCGCACTAAAACCAGGCCTGGTGGTTGTCAGTCGAGCTGACGACCGGATCCCCTAGCTTGGCCAAAGCAAAGGAAAGTGCGTTGAGATTAGTTTACCTGGATGGAACCATGTCAAATGATCACTTGAGTCTGACGGTGTTCTCCCATGCTCTAGTCGTATCATGGCACTACATGGAGGGATATCACACTACTGTAACTGATCGGAGATCAGGGGTATGCGAGAGAATATAATAAGTCTAGGAGGATTGGAGGTCAACTTGCGTCGCGCTCTGTTTAGCTTCGCAAGTTAACCGGGGCTTAGATGACAGGCAGAGACACCTGTAGGGTGTGTCAGTCAAGGCCTGGTTGTTAGCCACGAATCCTAGTCCCTGCAGGTTCCACCTTGTCCACATCCGAAATCGTGTCTACCATCTCTTCCCTTACTTGCACTACCTTAGTTAGGAAGACGATCATCCCACGGGTGCTTTGTACTAGAGCGTGAGAGAGAAAGAGAAACAAAGTATGCTTCCAGGGAGCAATCCCAGAGTGGTTAGAGGCATATGTAAAATATCTAACACCCGTCATAGGTGTAGACAATCCGAGCGTGCATCGTATGGGAGCTCGGTAGAGTTGCTTCGGTAAATTTTACTAAGGGCACCCTTTGTTTTACTAAAGGCACCCCTAAGTATGAATAAATTACTAAGGGCACTCCTAGGTGAGAGAACAATATTTCCATGTCAAGAGGACACTAGAAATCCTAGGGGTCCTACAGGTTCGAACGGTTTCGCAATCGGAGCCCGGTACACGAGTATACGACCATTAGAAGCATGAGGGGTATTTTGGTCTTTTTCTAAATAGCCCCGCATGCCCTAATGGCCGACCACTCATGTTAGGGGCGCCCATATGCAGCCATGACCTGATATGGGGAGGATCTATGTAATAACCGGTACTTTTAAGTTCACTTTTGCTAAGGGCACCCTACTGCGTTTTAAATAAATTTTTATCATTGTTGATAGAGTAAATGAATATCAACCTTTACTGTGTGTTGCTTTGATTTAGTGATGCTTATGCTATGTGATGGTGGTTAGACTGTGTTGTACCGGACAGTGGGTCCCGGGTTCGGATCGCGAGGTGATAATAACAATGTTGGTTGTTGTGGTGGTTCTATGTATACGTTTGTATCAGTATGCAAGCGTATAATTTAAATAATATAATGGTATATCTGAGAATAATTGCAAGTTAGTTGAATTTGTCGAGGCTCGCAGTGCCGGCCCGATGTGGTGCGACTCGGGTTTGAGTCTCCCAATTGAATTGGCTTAGGGTGTGAGATCGTTGCAATTGTAGTATTTTCTTTATTTGACGAATGTTGGTAGTGGATCAGATTGTGTGGTCATTAGGATGAAGATGGTGCATATTTGGACCTTAGATCATCTCTCCTTTGATTTTCCAAATCAAATCCTTTGGGTTCTGATCCCCCGCCTACAATCCCATAGCCATCATGTCAACGTCACCCTTATGATCTTAACTATGTAATTATATAGGATATCTCCAAAACCCCCAACAAACCTGATCTTAAGGATTAGATCAGTTACTATTCAAATCCCAAATTAGATATTAAATTTGATCTAAATCCTTTCAATTAATTCCCTTAAATCAAGGCCATCCGATTGAATCGGATTACACCTTATCCCTCCGTGTCCTTGATGTTAATCTCTTCACAACCATCGTCAAATCCCCCAACTCAAAAACAATTCAGCCAACCTCTTCAACCTTCAATCTGCTGTTGTGTTTGAAAATCACTACCACATATCCCATCTGGCCCCTCTCTTCCTTGTATAAAGAGACCCCATCCTTTCCCCCTCAATTAAAAAAATTGAAGCCCTCTCATCTCACCTCTCTGTCTCTCTCTTTCTCTTGGTGGTAGTGCCGCATGAGGCTGGCCAGAGCAAGGAGGGAGGGTGCCGGAGCAAGAAGAGGAGTTGTCGCTGGCGGAGAGGAGCCCAACCAGGTCAGGCCGCCTCTCTTCTCCTCCCCCCCTTTTCCTTTTTCTTGTGTGTAGAGATGGTGGCTGATGCCCCCTCTTGCCCTTTCCCTTTGATGCGGCCACGACTGGCGACCATGTGGCCACCGGCTGTGCAGCAGACAAGCCCTGACCACCAACCCCCGTCCCCTCGGATGGGTCCGACCGTGCAAACCCCAAACCCGATCCATGCTGCCTTTTTACCCTCTTGTTGGCGACTAACCTGGGCCCAGGATAGCCCATGCTCCTCCCCTTTTCCCTGCTATCCTTACATGCTATGAAAGCACCCAATTACCCCATGTTTTGTTACTTTACAGTAGTACAAATTAGGTCATTAAGGAGCCCTTTTCTGCTCTCTTAATTGCGGTTTATTTTAACTAACTGTGAGATCCAAGGCAACCATTATTGTTGGTTTCAGTAGTAATCAGCCTCCCAAAGGCGATGCCAAATTCCCCATCGACCATATCGGTTCCCATTACAATAGTTGGCGTCTGATGGTGCCTAAATCACTCGATTCGGACCAGCTTTGGCCTCCAAACTTCTCATTGTTGTCCCTGCTTTGTGGTGTGCAAAGCTGTCACATTATTGTGCATGGTAGTGCCCCGCCGATTAGTACATGCTCTAACTTTTCGATCGGGATCAGTTCGGGCAAGGCATAGAAATGGTCACCAACCCGATTTTAGATCAGGTAATGTTCACAAAATTGGAATATATCGTGTCTCGTATCTACCCTGCCCGAAGTCATCTCGAGCGATTGATGAATCAAACCTCCAACCTTTCCTAGACCTCCTCTTAGATAGTTTTAAAATTACAAATAGTAATTTATGGAAATATGAAAATGTGAAACTTGTCAGGCATTGACCGTGACGATCCCATTGGAGGCGGGGTAGAGGGCAACCAGCAGGAATATCGAATTGGATAATCAGAACTATACACATACATCTCACAGGCAAGTATTCACTTGCTCTGAGGTTATTTACAACTTATGTTTTCATACACATAGTTTATGATTTTTATAAATGACTTCTCGTATATTGTACAACATAATCATAAGCCTCATGAGGATTAATTTTAGACTATGGTGGCATGTTGGGTATGATATTAGTAAATTAGAATGGTATGGTGTAGTTCTTAATACTGTTGAATAACGCCTTTGTTAAGATTGTGCTTGCTAGATGATTGAAAACGACTACTGTACTTCTACTACATGTGATTTATGCTATTGGAATCCATTACAACGTGCCTCTACACATATTATGATTAGAAAGAGTGTAACATTTGCTGGAAGTTAAAGAATCAGTAGCATAATGAGAGTTCATAAATATTTCTTAATTGGGTCTCACAGAATATTTCTTATTAGCTACATTATTGCCCCCTTTATTTTTATCATCTAAAATCTTGTTTTTGTAAAGACACCCTTGCACACACTCACCCCCTTAGAGTGGAGGTTTACTTGCCAGTCAGTGGTTTGGACTGACCCCGTTTGGGGCGCTACTCTTTCCATGAGTAGACTTTCTTGCAGAGTGGTACCAGAGCTGGAGTACAGGTGGCAGCTGTGGAGTATATAGTGGTAGTGGCGGAGTTAGTAGCTGTAGTTTCCTTTTTGTATTAGTCCTTTTTAGACCTCGTGTTGTATTTATTGGGATTGTATCTTGGACATCAAAATAAGATTATCAGTTGATTTAGTTTAGCTTGTAGTATTGTTCGTGTAGCTTGTGATTGTAGTGATCCAGCTGTAAAGTTCTTTAGGGTTGGCCTCACCTCAAGGCCCAAGCCTAGGGTAGATCACCCGAAAATGTAATGAGATATAGATGGCCTGATAGGTTAACCTTGTAGATTGGATTACCAGACTAGCATACTCGAGTGGTAGGGAGTGAGTGAGACTACTTGGCTCGCCGTCAGAAGCTTGAGCGTCATGCTTCCTTAGAAGGAAATCTATCCTTGAGATTCCCAACTTGGTGTAGTTGTTCTGCCATACCCTAACCCTTAACCCCTTTCTATCCTCACACCTCAGAGATCGATCTTCAGATTTCTGGGGCGTGACAGCTGGTATCAGAGCTTAGGGATATGATTCTAGGGATTAGGAGTGTAGGAGTTGAAGTTTAGATCTTAGAGTAGTATTCTAACGTAGATAGTTGCTTTGCAGATGGCGGGTACTAGAAGCGGCAACGGAGCAGGATCGTCCTTTGAGCCTGACGGCACAACGAGGATGATAGAGATGCTCCAGGGGATGACCACTATGGTTCAGCAGCAGCAGGCTACCGTTGCTCAGCAGCAAACAATGGCCCAGCAGCAAACTACTTTAGCTCAAGCTGCCCTTACCCAGGCACAAGCTCACCAGCGAGCTGAGGGCGAGCGACAAGGAAAGTTGTTGAAGGACTTCAAGGCAATGGGACCTCCAACCTTTAGGGGCGAGCCAGACCCTTTAGAGGCAGATCGGTGGCTTCAGCAGATGAAAAAGGTCCTGGATATTTTGGAGGTCACTTGAGAGCGACGAGTCACTCTTGCCTCATACCAGTTCGAGGCAGAGGCCGACTTTTGGTGGCAGTCAGTTTTGCGTTCGAGGGTAGCTGATCGAGGAGCTATCACCTGGTTGGAGTTCGAGGAATTCTTTCGAAAGAAGTTTTTTCCTGTAACCGTGCAAAACCGGATGGAGATGGAGTTCTTGGCCCTTGACCAGGGGTCTTGTACTGTGGCACAGTATGAGGCCAAGTTTTCGAAGCTTTCTAGATATGCCCTGCACCAAGTAGCGACTGACGCTCGGAAGGCCCGACATTTTGAGCATGGCCTAAAGCCAGAGATTAGAGGAAAACTTTCTGCATTCTTAGATCAGTCTTATGAAGATCTGGTTAATCGAGCATTGGCTGTAGAGTGCGAAATAAAGGAATCTAGGAGATTCCTAGAAGAGCATCAAGAAAAGCACTACAACAAGCGACAAAAGCTTCACCCAAACTTCAAGGTAACATCGAAGAAGAGAATAGCCAAGCACAGCTAGTATGTCATAACTGCAGACGAGAGGGCCATGTTCGGAAGGAATGCCCGTTGAAGGGGGCATGCTACATCTGTGGCCAGAGTGGCCACAAGAGGAGAGATTGTCCATCTTCACGTACTTAATGTGATAGTTAATCTCGTAGGTTTCCTTTTCACTTTCTAGTAATAATATGGGTGAATGGTTATACCCTGGTTGGAATTTTATGAATAAACGGATTGGATATTTAGTCGATATTAGACCTTCATGTGGTTGTGTATGTCGTTTGCCTTGAGGGGTAAACTTCGAGTGGTTGGTTTGAGAACACATTGTGGGAAGAGATCCCAAGCGATGATAAACATGCCAAATCGGCGATGGGATACACACTGACTCTTCGGAGACTTTGGCGGCTACGCACTGACTCTTCGGAGGCTTTGGCGGCTACGCACTGACTCTTTGGAGGCTTTGGCGGCGACGCACTTTCTCTTCGGAGAATTTGACGGATACACATTTTCTCTTTGAAGAATTTTGTGGAGCACTGTTCCTGATAGGGACTTTGGTGGTTAGCTTTGCACTGTCCAAAAATTAGGACCTTGGCGATTGTACTTAGTAGATTGCAACAGCAGTGCTTGTTAGACCTAATGGTTATTCATATCAGTAGATAATATTCTAGCAATAACTACGAGAGATAATTATTTTTGCTTATATCACTATATGAGGTAGGTTGAGATTCCTTAGCAGGAGTGCGGTGCTGAAGTCAACTTTGGAGTAAGTTTGGAGTATTCTAATAAAGATTTATTTGGGTTTTCCTTTTTAGCAAGTTAATCAAGGACTAAAGATTGAACTCACACGGTTGATTGGTTTATGAGGTGGATGTATGTTGAATATGGCTAGTAGGATACAGATCCTTGATGACTTATTTGACATGGTTATAGGGTTAATCTTTTTATTGATTCTTATTGACCCTTAGTACTAGAGACTTAGCCGGTGTTTAGGATTTCTTGATTCTCATTGACCCTTGGTACTAGAGACCTAGTCGGTATTTTAGGATTGTCCATTACATTCTCTTTGCTAAATTTCCTCGATCTATCACGAGTCATTTTTTTTTGGTGTTTATAATAAATATATGTGCCATTTTGAATGGATCCCATAAGTAATGATAAAGACCCTGGGGGATTATGGTTTCAGAGAGTGCACCGGGAGGTGGAATGTGGTGGTTAAAATTTTCATGGTTAGCAGATTATGCAATGTCTTGATAGAGACTCGTAGTAAGATTACGCACTGTTCCACGGGAACTTTGGCGGTGGGTTGTGACTGTCCAACAGAGGACATAGTAAGATTACACACTTTCTCTTCGGAGAATTTGGTGGATATACGCACTGACTCTTCGGAGGCTTTGGCGGTTACACACTGACTCATTTGAGACTTTGGCGGTTACGTACTTTCTCTTTGGAGAATTTGGCGGATACATACGTATTGGCTCTTCGGAGACTTTGGAGGCTACGCACTGACTTTTGTAAGCTTTGGCGGTTACACACTTTCTCTTCAGAGAACTTGGTGGATATATACGCACTTTCTCTTCGAAGAATTTGGTGGATACATACGCATTGACTCTTCGGAGGCTTTGGCGACTACACACTGACTCATTAGAGGCTTTGGCGGTTATGTACTTTCTCTTTGGAGAATTTGGCGGATACATACGTATTGGCTCTTCGGAGACTTTGGCGGCTACGCACTGACTTTTGTAAGCTTTGGCGGTTACACGCTTTCTTTTCGGAGAATTTGGTGGATATATACGCACTGACTCTTCGGAGGCTTTGGCGGCTACGCACTGACTCATTAGAGGCTTTGGTGGTTACATATTTTCTCTTCGGAGAATTTGATGGATACATACGCACTAACTCTCCAGAGGATTTGGCGGCTATGCACTGACTTATTAGAGGCTTTGGTGGTTGGTTTTGTAGTTCATGTTGGGACTTGCGGGAAAACGTGCACTGGCCAGATGGCAGTGATGTTAAGTTGGAAATGGGATTAAGGTAATTGAGTACCGAAAATATGTTAGCAAAAATATCAAAGGAATTGCCTATGTTTTCAAAATTTGGGGATGTCTTATCAGTTGGATTCTTAAAAATAGTTATGTTTAGCTGATTCACCTCGCTTTGTTTCTAGTTGTCCTCTGGTTCTGGCAACTTTTGTTTACTTTAGTTTCTTCCGAATGATTGCTATTAGATCACCGAATGTTCGAAATTGTGCTAGTTTCTCGGTTATCCCTCTTCCAAGTTGTCTCTTTTGGACCCAACCTGTTTAGTTTTATCCTGATTTGTTTTGTGTTGTCTTAAATTGCCTCGGTTCTCTTAAATCTCACTTTTCTATGTTCTTGAGGTGTCCATCTAACTAATTCTGTGATTAGTTGGTGCTTGTTGTTAGTATGTTTGTCATTGTTGAGAGTGCCAAGAGATAGTAGGATACTAGCTGGCAATAAGTTTTCTAGTCTTTACTCGTTACTAGTATAGCATGTAACTTCTTAACATAAGTCAAAATTGTTCTGTTTTCGGACCGAACACCCAATCTTAGAGGGAATTTATACCAGAGTGGTGTGTAGCTGTGTCGATATTCTTGTTTGCAGCTCCCTTCAGTCAGTAGACCAATTAGTTGTTGTCTTAGTATTATTCACTCGAGTAATTATGTTTGCATAGGAAATAGATGATCTGTTCTACGAAACAATCGTATGAGAATTAAGTCTAGGTGTAACAGTTCGAGTCATCTTAGTCGTCATTTCCGGTTTAGGTTTATAGGTGTAAGGGTGTAGGCATATGCTTGGGAATACGTTCCTGTGTCGGTACCATTGGTTAAGAACACATCGTAATATTGTTTTGTGAATCAGGTTGCTATCTCACTTCTGGATAAGGGGGACGCTTCTTATCCAGGAAAGGGAAAATAATCTCGAGTCACAATATTTTTTTTTTGGTCCGTTATAATTAGGAACGGAATTGACCATTATGCCTCATGTGAGCTCCATGAGAGCCTAGTGGTTCGATCCTATCCTATTTATTTCGTTACTTGATTTTCATAAAGTTTCATTTATAGAATTGTCAGTGGTAGGGGCTAAGGCGGAGTTTTCTTTACGAAAAGTTGGTGTAGTGGTTTAGCTTTCTTGATAAGAATATTAGTAAGAATATTTGTACCGATCGTAAGTTCCTCTTTCGTTGCCTTGGTAGTATTGTTGGAAAAAATTGTATTCTCAATTTAGTGATTGAATTTTCGGGACGAAAATTTTAATAAGGTGGGTAGGATGTAATAACCGGTACTTTTAAGTTCACTTTTGCTAAGGGCACCCTACTGCGTTTTAAATAAATTTTTATCATTGTTGATAGAGTAAATGAATATCAATCTTTACTGTGTGTTGCTTTGATTTAGTGATGCTTATGTTATGTGATGGTGGTTAGACTGTGTTGTACCGGACAGTGGGTCCCGGGTTCGGATCGCGAGGTGATAATAACAATGTTGGTTGTTGTGGTGGTTCTATGTATACGTTTGTATCAGTATGCAAGCGTATAATTTAAATAATATAATGGTATATCTGAGAATAATTGCAAGTTAGTTGAATTTGTCGAGGCTCGCAGTGCCGGCCCGATGTGGTGCGACTCGGGTTTGAGTCTCCCAATTGAATTGGCTTAGGGTGTGAGATCGTTGCAATTGTAGTATTTTCTTTATTTGACGAATGTTGGTAGTGGATCAGATTGTGTGGTCATTAGGATGAAGATGGTGCATATTTGGACCTTAGATCATCTCTCCTTTGATTTTCCAAATCAAATCCTTTGGGTTCTGATCCCCCGCCTACAATCCCATAGCCATCATGTCAACGTCACCCTTATGATCTTAACTATGTAATTATATAGGATATCTCCAAAACCCCCAACAAACTTGATCTTAAGGATTAGATCAGTTACTATTCAAATCCCAAATTAGATATTAAATTTGATCTAAATCCTTTCAATTAATTCCCTTAAATCAAGGCCATCCGATTGAATCGGATTACACCTTATCCCTCCGTGTCCTTGATGTTAATCTCTTCACAACCATCGTCAAATCCCCCAACTCAAAAACAATTCAGCCAACCTCTTCAACCTTCAATCTGCTGTTGTGTTTGAAAATCACCACATATCACATCTGGCCCCTCTCTTCCTTGTATAAAGAGACCCCCATCCTTTCCCCCTCAATTAAAAAAATTGAAGCCCTCTCATCTCACCTCTCTGTCTCTCTCTCTTTCTCTTGGTGGTAGTGCCGCATGAGGCTGGCCAGAGCAAGGAGGGAGGGTGTCGGAGCAAGAAGAGGAGTTGTCGCTGGCGGAGAGGAGCCCAACCAGGTCAGCCCGCCTCTCTTCTCCTCCCCCTCTTTTCCTTTTTCTTGTGTGTAGAGATGGTGGCTGATGCCCCCTCTTGCCCTTTCCCTTTGATGCGGCCACGACTGGCGACCATGTGGCCACCGGCTGTGCAGCGAACAAGCCCTGACCACCAACCCCCGTCCCCTCGGATGGGTCCGACCGTGCAAACCCCAAACCCGATCCATGCTGCCTTTTTACCCTCTTGTTGGCGACTAACCTGGGCCCAGGATAGCCCATGCTCCTCCCCTTTTCCCTGCTGTCCTTACATGCTATGAAAGCACCCAATTACCCCATGTTTTGTTACTTTACAGTAGTACAAATTAGGTCATTAAGGAGCCCTTTTGTGCTCTCTTAATTGCGGTTTATTTTAACTAACTGTGAGATCCAAGGCAACCATTATTGTTGGTTTCAGTAGTAATCAGCCTCCCAAAGGCGATGCCAAATTCCCTATCGACCATATCGGTTCCCATTACAATAGTTGGCGTCTGATGGTGCCTAAATCACTCGATTCGGACCAGCTTTGGCCTCCAAACTTCTCATTGTTGTCCCCGCTTTGTGGTGTGAAAAGCTGTCACATTATTGTGCATGGTAGTGCCCCGCCGATTAGTACATGCTCTAACTTTTCGATCGGGATCAGTTCGGGCAAGGCATAGAAATGGTCACCAACCCGATTTTAGATCAGGTAATGTTCACAAAATTGGAATATATCGTGTCTCGTATCTACCCTGCCCGAAGTCATCTCGAGCGATTGATGAATCAAACCTCCAACCTTTCCTAGACCTCCTCTTAGATAGTTTTAAAATTACAAATAGTAATTTATGGAAATATGAAAATGTGGAACTTGTCAGGCATTGACCGTGACGATCCCGTTGGAGGCGGGGTAGAGGGCAACCAGCAGGAATATCAAATTGGATAATCAGAACTATACACATACATCTCACAGGCAAGTATTCACTTGCTCTGAGGTTATTTACAACTTATGTTTTCATACACATAGTTTATGATTTTTATAAATGACTTCTCGTATATTGTACAACATAATCATAAGCCTCATGAGGATTAATTTTAGACTATGGTGGCATGTTGGGTATGATATTAGTAAATTAGAATGGTATGGTGTAGTTCTTAATACTGTTGAATAACGCCTTTGTTAAGACTGTGCTTGCTAGATGATTGAAAACGACTACTGTACTTCTACTACATGTGATTTATGCTATTGGAATCCATTACAACGTGCCTCTACACATATTATGATTAGAAAGAGTGTAACATTTGCTGGAAGTTAAAGAATCAGTAGCATAATGAGAGTTCATAAATATTTCTTAGTTGGGTCTCACAGAATATTTCTTATTAGCTACATTATTGCCCCCTTTATTTTTATCATCTAAAATCTTGTTTTTGTAAAGACACCCTTGCACACACTCACCCCCTTAGAGTGGGGGTTTACTTGCCAGTCAGTGGTTTGGACTGACCCCGTTTGGGGCGCTACTCTTTCCATGAGTAGACTTTCTTGCAGAGTGGTACCAGAGCTGGAGTACAGGTGGCAGCTGTGGAGTATATAGTGGTAGTGGCGGAGTTAGTAGCTGTAGTTTCCTTTTTGTATTAGTCCTTTTTAGACCTCGTGTTGTATTTATTGGGATTGTATCTTGGACATCAAAATAAGATTATCAGTTGATTTAGTTTAGCTTGTAGTATTGTGTCGTGTAGCTTGTGATTGTAGTGATCCAGCTGTAAAGTTCTTTAGGGTTGGCCTCACCTCAAGGCCCAAGCCTAGGGTAGATCACCCGAAAATGTAATGAGATATAGATGGCCTGATAGGTTAACCTTGTAGATTGGATTACCAGACTAGCATACTCGAGTGGTAGGGAGTGAGTGAGACTACTTGGCTCGCCGTCAGAAGCTTGAGCGTCATGCTTCCTTAGAAGGAAATCTATCCTTGAGATTCCCAACTTGGTGTAGTTGTTCTGCCATACCCTAACCCTTCACCCCTTTCTATCCTCACAACTCAGAGATCGGTCTTCAGATTTCTGGGGCGTGACAATCTAAGAAGATCCTCCCCCATATATGATTTGTTGCATAGTTAGAACCGCGCCCCCAAAAATCTAGGGGGCGGTTTTTTGGGTGGTTGGATAGGATAAGGTTGGCCATATCTAGGGGATTTTTAATCCCTATGGCCGGCCACTTAAAAGGGGGATGAAAGGAAATTTCGTGCAAGGGAAAAAAGGGATGTTTTGCTGCAATTTATTGCTCGAAACAAGCCCCTCTTGCGCCGAAAATCAGCACACAATTCCTCTCTCTTTCTCGTCTTCCTCAAAGCTTTTGCAAGCATCGGAAGAGACTCGTTGGCGAGAGGAATTCAGAGATCTCTCAACGAGGACGCGGCTGGGAGGCGAGACTCAGTGAACCCAACGGTGGATCTACATCCGTACCTCGGCATCCGTCTCCACCAACAAAGAAGAAAATCCTCCGTAGTGAAAAAATATGCACGAAGGTATAATCTCTCTATCGCTCGTTCTAAGTTTTAATGCATAGATCATTTAATGTATGTTGCATCATTTTGTTAGAATGAAGATTAGGGGTTCATACTATTGCATCATGTGCAGATGGTAGGATTATATAATCAGAATTTTTGTAGCACACACCCGGCAACATGGGCCTACGACCGCTGCCCGACTTCCGCTGCGCAGACTTTAATTTAGGGAATTAATTTTTCCCAACAATTATCACCACGAGCATAAGAATCTCCCAAGCCGAGAATTGGGGCGTTGAGATCAGCTCTGATTCCGCCCGTATCTGTTGGAGTATTTCCTCCCCCCGATCCCGCATCCATGCATGGCAATTCCACCCATTTCTACATCGATTCCTAAAAATTCGCCGCATCAATCGCCCTTGCCGTTTGGGGACAAATCGTCATGTTGCTCACCTTCTTCATCTTTTCCGGTACCGGGGAGGTGCAGGATGTCTCCGGCATGGTCTCCTTCCATCTAAACTGATAGGTTGAACCCTTTGAGTTATGATATGATGAGATTTTCTTCTCCGACATATTAGAAGTAACAGGTTGATCTCCTTTGGTGCGGAATAAGCTGAGCTTGTATGGGGATACTCGTATGTCCGGCGTGAACCGCGGATGTAAAAGTTGCTCAAATTTCTTCCATAAGGGTTCAGGCACTTCATCTTCCATTTTGGATTTGATAGAGCACATTTGAGGGCATCCCTCGAGGTTGTGTCCAAATCTTCCACAGAAGAAACAGATCCTTGGCAACTTCTCGTACTTCAGAGTGACCTCATGTTCATTGTGGTTAGTGAGCAAAATAGAAGATGTTTGCTTGAGTGGTTCGCTAGTGTTGATCCTAACCTTGATGCGGGCAAACTTTGACCATTGATTGCAATCCTCCAGAGACGAGATCGACGGGATACCCACCTCCCTAGCAACCTTTGTTGCAACGTCAACAGAGAGGTAATCCACCGGTAAACTATGGATCTGCATCCAGAAATCTGCTTCCGTCAGGCGATAGTGTTCTGGGGGGGTATTGGCTGAGCATCTCTGAAACACTATAAGGTCCTTTCCAAAGCACCAAGGGGCGTTAGCGCACACCTTGTCGAGATCCATTCTGTTCTCAAATTTAGCCAAAAAAGTCGAGCCGTGGAACTCCGAGATACTGAGACTCCCTTTCGGATTCTAGGCCTTAAGAAGACATTCTTTTAGCCCATAGATATTGAACGATCGATCTTAACACCTTGAAAATCAAGCAATTTTTTAAATTTTTATCATCCACCTTTTCCTCTGGGAGGATCTGTATTGGCTTCTTTGACATTGGGCAGCAGAGGAGGTTTTTGAAATTTTCGAAAAGAGCATCTTCTTCATCTCTTGGCTCCTCCATGTGAACTTCTGATGGGTTAACAGATTGGGGCATAGGTATGGCATGTGGGGAAAGAGAAAGATGTGTGTGAATGGAGGATCGGTGTGCGGTGGTGGTATGGGGAGGGGGTGGAAGAGGGGTTGAGAGGGAAGGGGGGAGAGCTCGCCATGATGATGAGGGGGAGAGCTCGCCATGACGACGACGGAGAGATATGTTGAAACCCTATTATAGATGATAAATACCTATTAAATAATATTTAATAATTATTAGAAAAATCATTATTACTATATCTTTGTAAGTGAATCACACTAATATTTGTGATGTCGTTTCTCCAAGTGGCGTGCATCAAAGTTCGTAAGTGCATTGTCCGGGTTTGTATAATAGGCTGCACCAACACCACGCACCCGAATCCCAATATCCATTGATTAACCAATCCTGCTAGTTTACGGGGTGGCGATATCCATTCCATCAAATCCCTTTAAATCTTCTGCCGCCGCCGCCGCCGCCGCCGCAAATACCACCACCACTACTACTAAGACTACCACCACCGGAGAGGCGAAACCCTAACCCTAGGACCCACTAGCTCGCACCGGAGGAAACCCTTACCCTAGGAGGCAGCGATCATGGTGTGCATCCGTCAGGCGACGATGGACGACCTTCTGGCGATGCAGGCGTGCAACCTGCTGTGCCTCCCGGAGAACTACCAGATGAAGTACTACTTCTACCACATCCTGTCGTGGCCACAGCTCCTCTTCGTCGCCGAGGACTACGGTGGCAAGATCGTCGGCTACGTGCTGGCCAAGATGGAGGAGGAGTCCTCCGAGCCCTGCCACGGCCACATCACCTCCCTCGCCGTCCTCCGCACCCACCGCAAGCTAGGCCTCGCCACCAAGCTCATGACCGCTGCCCAGAACGCCATGGAGTCCGTCTTCGGCGCCGAGTACGTCTCCCTCCACGTTCGCCGCTCCAACCGCGCCGCCTTCAACCTCTATGCCTCCACCCTCGGATACAAGATCCACGACATTGAGGCCAAGTACTACGCCGACGGAGAGGACGCCTATGACATGCGCAAGCATCTCAAGGGCCACCGGCTGCTGCAGCAGGCCGCTCACCACCACCACCATCACCACCACCATGGCCCTGGAGGGTGCTGCTCCGGCGAAGCGAAGAGCGGGGATGCGAAGGCGTCTGGATCTGGCACGTCTTCCTCTTCCGGGGAAGGAAAGGCGGCTGCTTGAGGTAATTTTTAATGAATAAATTAAGGGGAACTATGTACTGTTTCTCAACTCTTGTCGTAAATTTGGTTCTTGTTTAGTTGGGGGACTTGCTTTCTTTGATCTGTTGGATGTGTGGAATGGAAAGTGGGATTTCATACTATATGATGTGTTTATGAAAATCTCTTAGTTCATTATATATGGTTTCTATCATGATTGTTTTGCTGATATTTAGATGGAAGAAAGACATTTTTTGCAAGTACGATTCTGTTTTTTTCTGTAGCAACCATCGACGATGATCTATGAACAAATGTTTGTTTGTGTAGTTAGTCACTTGTGGGTGTATGGCTCTGATTTAAGAACCAGTTAGAAAATGGCAATGCGTGGTTAGGATTGCGTATTCATTTTCATACATCAGATTATATGAGTGATGTGTGAGGTTCAGGGTCTTTCATTTTCTGTTGTTGACATGCTGACAATAGATTTTGGTGGTAAGCCATCAACACTGGTGCACAAATTGGATGGATTGTGGATTTTCATTGTATAGAATTATTACAGTATGTATGCAAGAGTAGGTTGGATCGTTTAGGCTGGATTTCTTATTCATTTATTTTACTCTCTTGCAATATGGTCATATTTCATTGTACATAATTATCACAATATCTAAGTTGATTTTCTCGGTATCAAATAACCTCCCTCTGCATATTTGGTCGAATTGGGTGCTGAGGTGTTCGCTTGGATTAAACCACTGAATTTGTAGAGTACCTGTCATACTGATATATTATCAGTGGTTTTCATTCTTTGTTTTGTTTTTTAGTTTTTTTTGATAATTTGCCGATGCTGTGTTACGTTTTTGATTTTTCTTATTGGGTGGTCATAATAATCTTTTGCTGAAATTTTCACTGCAACTGACCTATTTGGTTAATTGTGATGCTACTTAGATTTAGTCTTTTCCAACTTATAAAATAAGAAATGAAAGATATTAATGATTAATAGTTGGGTTAGTAATTCTTAAACCAAAGAGTTCAAATTTATGTGATCATAATTTTCTTTTAGTCTTGGACAATTTTTCTATTTTTATTAGAATTAGAGCTGAAAAGTTTAAGTTGTTTGATGGTTATAACGTGAAGAAGGGAAGTTCTAAAGTATACATTTTATAGGGGTTTAGGCTTCTTTGTAATAATGACTTAATTACCATTTGAATAGTATTGAAAGTGAAGAACAATAGAACAAAAACATTTGTGCTGATGAATTCAATTTTTAAACAAGTATGAACAGAGCTTGAAGGGTTCACTCAAGTTGGTTTTTTTTCATGAAACACTTAATTTCATATTGAAGCTGGGTTAAATTAGGGATTTATTTGTTTCCGGCGCCCCATTTCATTTTGTTTATTGAACAATGATTTGAACAAATTGTTAATGGTTGCAACAAACTAATTCTGAGATGCAAATTACAATCTCTAATGGTAAAAGTAGTAATATTGGTGTTTGATGCGATGGTTGCTTGTTAGGAATTAAGATTAAACCTTTATTGTTCTGAACCTATGAGTTGCAATTGATGATTTCCTTAGTTATCCCAATAAAGAGATGGAACCAGGATAATTCTCTTTTGGAGGACAAAAAATATATTAAAAAGGTTCTAGAGTTCTAACCAATAAAAATATCAAAAGAATTACCCTAAAATATAAATTTTCTGGAAGTTATACTCAATGCTTTTTATCCAATCAAAATCATCTATAATTTCTCATGCATTAAACTTTATATTAGTTTCTTTTCATTCTATACTATCCAATATCCATAAGATTTTTTTCAAATTGGTTCACCAAGCTCTCTTCTCACAATTTAATAGGTTATTGAAAGTGGAAAAGTTGGTGCTTATTATAGCAATTGACTAACGAAAGGGTACTTTGATATCTATTTTTGCATGTCTTAATCCTTGATGAAGTTCAACGGTAATTAATGTGTTTTTATCGGAAACTTTACCCATTCAGAAGAAGTGAAAAAAGGGGAAGGGTAAGGGGGTGAGGGTGGGGTTGGGTGTGTGTGTGTGTGTTTGTGTGTCATAGGGGGGGGGGGGGGAGTGAATGCGAAAGGAGAAAAAAAATATTCTTTCATCAGCAGGAGGGGCTGCCGAGGATGTATGCAATCCCCAAGGGGACCAGCCTTGACCAATATCTCCTTTCTCACTAGGACTTCTAATCTTTTGTAATTGCTTATAAGTAGTCGAGATTTTATTTTAATTATGTTTTCATTTTGTCAACGAGCCCTATTTAAGTGAAATAGAAAACTAGAGAGTTCTAATATGAGTGAAAAGGGGACAAACCTCCGTAGCGAACTAAGAGCGCAACTTCTAGAAGCTAAGGCATCAACTACCAAATAAGGTCTCTTTAGTGCTGCAAATTCATGGTATGATGCCATTGAAAACTAAGGTTCATATCCTTAATTCATCCGCTTGAGGTGCTGAGGGGTTGATCATAGTGAAGCGCTTATGTACTAATAACTCTGCCACCTTCATAGTTGGTTATCCTCTACTACTTGTCCCTTTGTTGTTTATCTTGTAAATTAAATTCAGTCCTTCTACTGGTTTCTTTTAAAATTTCTCCATCACAATGAAGAGAATCCTTTTAGTACATGCATTGATTGACCCGTTATTTCATTAAAAAAGCCATCTAATTAACTTAAATTGTCCAAATGTCAAGATTTATTTAATTCCAACAATCACACTTTCAGTCTTTGCTTTTGTATAAAGCTTCCACATATCCTTGACCCTTATGATAATGGACAACTCCTGAAATCATTTCTAGGTTTTGTTTATTCACTTTTAAAGTGAATTTTCTGGTCAAAGTCAGGTCTGTAATAATGCAGAATTTATCTGAAACTATTTCTCCTGAGGTGCACTTTATCTTTGTTCTTGTCTAGTCCTTTTCTCTTGCATCATTCTTTTTTTTGATTGTCTATCACATCTCACTTATTAGTATTGCAATTGAAACTCAAATTACTTTTCTTATCCCTAGCGAAGTTTTCAAAATTGCAATCACTAAATCAAAAAAATCTATGATCATTTTTAGGATTCAAGATCAAGATGATGTGAGGAGTTAAAATCATTAGATTGATATTTTATTTGGTGCGATTATCAAACAGATCTAGCTGCATATATGTCCACTCGATAAAGATGTGTGGTCTTTGGGGAGGCCCTATTAGGGATGTCTAACCCATTGGATGGGTTTATTGTCTCCTAATAGGGACGACTACATTGAAGTATTCCTCGTCTGCCCATGGTTTTCGTGACTGCTGCCTTTTCCATCTGCCATTGTCCAACAATCCATCATACCATCCTCCCATTATTGCCACACCTCACCAGCACGAAAGAGGAGAGAAACAAACACTACCCATCATAGTCGTCAGTGCACCTTCCTTAGGGTAACGAAGCCGTCAGATGCATCCCCCCACACCTCGAGGCTCAACAATCCATTTTTGTGTATTCTTTCGAGTGCATGAAGAGTGGTTAATTATTTAACCCCTTCTACCCTAGATATCGAGGTTCTTTTATCGAGTGCATGAGGTAGTGGGTATTTATTTAAGGCATCCTAAGCTCAACAATCTGAAGTTCTTCTTTCGGGTGCACGAGGGAGTAGTTATCTATTTAAGCATATGTTCGTTGTTCTTAATTGTTCTCTTTCTTTCTTCTTTTCAAAGCTAACTCTATATAATTTTTTTCTCGTTTTTCTTTGTTTTCTGTAATAAATGGCCCTACCTCCTCTACCAGAAGGGTATCACCGACTGGTGATGAGTGGCACAGACGGCGGCTATTGTACGATGTGCGCTAAATCATTTTCATCGAACCGGGCAATAGTGTCCCAAAATGGCTTGACTCACATACCGAAAGAGAAAAGAGGTCTTATGTGCATTCATTGCGGAAATGTTTTTAAAGATAAAAAAATATGACCCTCCACAAGTGCGATTGTCCTCCGGGTCATTCGCTGCATGTGGTAGTGAATCACGTACATTTTGATGTTCGCATTGGGGACCCTTGGATCTTGCTTCTCGAAATGCTGTTATTACCAGAAACTTTATTCATGTCCATGGCGGCCAGGAGCTTCTGGTTGTCATTACCGCTAGGGAGAATTGATTGTCTGTAGTATTGGTTTGCTTGTGCAGTTGTTAACTTTGTTTAACTTATAACCCTAATCACTAGATGTTTACTTTTATTAGTCTTGTCAAGATTTACTCGGAGCATTCAACTCGCTTGCTCATTTTATTAACTGGAACATTCAAAAGTATCCCCATAATCAGTCATTTAAGATTGGATGCCGATTATATCGCCGAATTAAGGTGTTTTTGTTGTAGTGGATAACATTTTAATATTATGATTGTTGTTTATGGTTGATTCTTCGCAAGCTGAAATCCTGGATCCTGCTGGTGGCTAGTGCTATCAATGAACTCTAAATGTACTAAAGATCATGCAAGTAGAAAACTTTTACGAGGAACCTTATGATAGAGTCTGAAGTTTATATCTGGCATTCATACGAGGGCTCCTCTATGACTGATAGATGGATTGTACAGTATGTGCGTTCCCTTTCTTTCTTGTCCCCTACTTTTGCAAAGACCTGCAAAAACATCAGATATGGATTCAAACAAGAGGCGCTCTAGGATCAATGTACTCCTTTGTTCTTACTATCGCATATGACAAAGTGAGAGCCACCCTTTTAAGTGTTGTGTTATCCCACTACAATAGTAACACCCTAATTTGGCGACATAATTGGTGACCAATCTTAAAATGACCGATTATGGGGACCCTTTTTAATTCTCCGAGTAATAAAAGAAGCGAAAGAGCGATTGAATGCTTTGAGTCGATCTTGGCAAGACTAACAAAAGTTATCATGTGTTTATGGTAATAAGTTAAATAAAGTTAACATCCACACAGTCAAACTAATACTACATTTTATCAATTTTCCCTGACGATAATTATGACCACAAGTTCCTGTCTGTCAGGGCCACAAATGATATTTCTAGAATTAATGTCATTTCGGATAGTAGCCTCCATGAGGCTCTCAATGAGAACATCAAGAGGTACGTGATTCACTGCCCCATACAGTGTATCATCGGGCTCATGGTGGATCATCTTTCCCTTATCTTTAAAAACATTCCCGCATTGCATGAACATAAGAACTCTTTTCTCTTCCGACCTGTGAGTCGAGTTCATTATGTTGCCCGGTTCGACAAAAATGATTTGACACACATTGTACAATGGCTGTTGTCTGTGACACTCATCACAAGTTGGCAAGGCTCTTCTGGTAGAGGAGGTTACATCATTTATTGCAGAAAACAAAGAAGAACGAAGAAAAAATTATAAGAAGTTAGTATCGGAATAAACAAAGTAAGAGAATTGTTAAGAACAAATAACTTATTCGTAAATAAATGACCACTTCTTCGTGCACCCAAAAGAAGAAGAATTTCGAGATTGTTGATCATATGATGGCAGGAATAAACACCCACTCCCTCATGCACTCGAAAGAAGGATTCAATATCAGTGAGCCTCTAGGGTATGAGGGCTTAAATAAATAATCACTCCCTCTTGCACTCGAAAAAGGACACTAAAAAATGGATTGTTGAGCCTCGGGGTTGGAGTTGGTTGGTGCATCCGATGGCTTTTTTACCTTGGGGTAGGTGCATCCGACTATTTCGTTACCCTTGGGTAGGCACATTTGATGGCTGTGATGGGTAGTGTTTGTTTCTCTCATCTTTGTTGCCGCTGGGGTGTGACAGTAATGAAAAAATAGTATGGTGGGTTGTTTGACAATGACAAATAGTAAAGGAAGCCGTCACGAAAACCATGTGTAGACGAGGAATACTTCAATGTAGCCATCCCTATTAGGGAATAGGGAGATAATAAACCTATCCAATGAGCTGGGCATCCTTACTAGGCCCTCCCCATTGAAGTTTTTTGTAGGGCAATGGCACATGGAAAGTAATGATGGGCCTCCCCACTGAAGTTTCAATTAGTTGTTTCAATAAAAAATAGACTTCAATATTGACCTTACAGCATAAACCTGAATGCTTTCCCAAATTTCATCACATTCTAAAACTTGGCATAGTTAGCACGCCTACCAAGTTTCATCAAATTCTAAAATCTCTAGGTTGGTTTCGCACAAGGTTTCGCATATAAGAGGTTTCTCACCCGATCGGGACCACATATATATATATATATATATATATATATATATATATATATATATATATATATATATAGGGGCATGCTATAATGCGGCATGCGGTAAGTGCGACACTGCACTACAACCGCCTGATGCATTGTTGCGTGCATGCGATGCACACAGTGGGTGCATCAGACGGCTGCGGTATGGCGCATTACCGCATGCCGTATTATAGCATGCCCATATATATATATATATATATATATATATATATATATATATATATATATATATATATATATATATATATATATAGTCCCCCTCTAGTGTGATCCATTGGTGCAATCCGAGCACTGTGGGCTACCCGATTTAATTTGTATGGCTGTGATGCATTGTTTGGACGGAGCATGCATCACAGTTAACGGTGCCAGGCCGCTAACATCCACATGTTGCTGTGCTTCACTGCATATGTTGTAGTCCCTTCACTGCATATGTTGTAGTCCCTTCAGTGCATATGTTACTCGTCAAGGTCGCACGAAGTGGATCGTACCAACAAATCACACTTGAGGGATTCTCTCTCTCTCTCTCTCTATATATATATATATATATTTTTTTTTTTTTTCATCGGAAGATTCTTCTACCATTTTAAGTAAAGAAGATCAAATATGAAAGGTTTTTTGCCACTTTGAGAAACTCAAAAACAATAAATTTGAACTTCACCTTCAATGGGTCTTTGTGGGTCTCCAATAACACTTTTCCAAAGCACTTATACGGGGTTTCATAAATGAAAAGAGTTTTGATCTCAGTCAAATCTTGTAAAGGTTGTATGCATTGAACCCCCCCCCCCTTCTAAAAAACTTTTAAAACAAACAACATTGGATTTAGACAACTCTAGTGACAAATAAAGAAGACTTTTGAATCCCCTAAAAACCCTAATCTCTTTTCACCCAAGATTAGAAAAGGGTTACAAAGTATTTTTTTAACTCAGACGGATTTGTGCAATCTTTTCGGAACTTAAGAGACAAAAAACACTATAAGAAACAATTTTAGAAGTTTCAATATAAATCAAACCCCAAAGCCCGCACTTTCACTATATCGTATCGTGTATCGTACGATACGGTGAAAAACGATACGTAGGTTGTATCGTATCGTGTATCATAATATACTAACAACCATGACTATAGGCTCCAAGCTTCTAAGCTATGTGTGCCCAAGATTGCCTTCAGGCCTCGTAGGTAGTAGACGAAGGGGTAGAGTAGAGTAGAAGTATCGTATGAAAAAAATGAAGTACGACCATCCTCTCTGAACCTTTGAACAAGTGGACGCTAGGTTCATAGTATTGGGAATATCATAGGATTTATGTTGTAGGGCTTGTTAGTAGAGACCTAAACATTAAGTATAGAGACCTAAGTACAGAATACAAAGATTGAAATACATGAAAAAATGCAACAAATAAAACGACAGCTGAAGTATTTTGGGATCGATCTAACCTAAGGCTTAAGGAACTACATTAATCACTTTTGCTATAATGATCTTGTCAATGAGATCCACGTAATGCGTGCCACTTCTCCACTATTGGGTCTCCAAAATTTGTTGGTGCACTCCCCGTTCCTTTCAAAATAAAGATCACCATCTTCAAACTTCGATCAGTGCAGTGTAGTCAAGGCGGCTGGGTGGCGCCTAGGCGTTTTGGCCTGTCTAGGCGCCTAGGCATTGCCTAGGCGGCGCCTAGGCGATGTGTAATTATTAAATATTTTTATATATAGTATAAATATTTAAATTTAACTCAATTTTGAATTAATTCAACTCAATTTTGAAAAACCCCTAAGTTCATATGAGCCCATCATAAGAATTTGAGTTAATTTTACTTAATTTTGAGTTAATTCTACCTAATTTTGAGTTAATTCAACTCAAATTTGAAGAAAAACCCAAATTCTTATAAACCCATCATAAAAATTTGAATTAATTCAGCACAATTTTGAGTTAATTCAACTCAATTTTGAAAACCCCCCAAATACTTATGAACCAATAATTAGAATTTAAGTTAATTAAACTCAATTTTGAGTTTATTCAACTTAATTTGATTTAATCAACTCAATTTTGAGTTAATTCAAGTCAATTTTGAGTTAATTCAACTGAATTTTGAAAAAACCCCAAATACTTATGAACCCAACATAAGAATTCTTGTTAATTCAACTCAATTTTGAAAAAGCCCCAAATTCTTATGATCCCATCATAATAATTTGAGCTACTTCAACTCAATTTTGAGTTAATTCAAGTCAATTTTGAGTTAATTCAACTGAATTTTGAAAAAACCCCAAATACTTATGAACCCAACATAAGAATTCTTGTTAATTCAACTCAATTTTGAAAAAGCCCCAAATTCTTATGATCCCATCATAATAATTTGAGCTACTTCAACTCAATTTTGAGTTTATTCAATTGAATTTGCATTAATGCAACTTAATTTTGAGTTAATTCAAATCAATTTTGAAAAACCCCCAAATGCTTATGAACCCGTCATAAGAATTTGAGTTAATTCAACTCAATTTTGAGTTAATTCAACTAAATTTTTTTTTAATTCAACTCAATTCTGAAAAAAATCCCAAATTCTTATGAACCTATCATAAGAATTTGAGTTAATTTAACTAAATTTTGAGTTTGTTTAACTCAATTTTAGTTAATGCAGCTCAATTTTGAATTAATACAACTCAATTATGGTTAATTCAACTCAATTTTGGAAAAATCCCAAATTGGGTTAGGTGAAAAAACTGCCCAGGCGCCAGACGGTTCTAGGCGGCTGCCTAGGCGGACCTAGGCGGCTGCCTAGGCGGACCTAGGCGGCTGCCTAGGCGGACCTAGGCAGCCGCCTAGAGAAAACCGCCCGCCTAGGGGGTCGCCTAGGCTCCCGCCTAGGCGACGCTTTGACTACATAGGATCAGTGGTGTGAAAATCTGATAAACTAAGGGCCTAGGATTGTCTCTTTTGACGTGACTGCAACGATAATCAGGTCTATCGTTCTTTTGTTGCAGAAGACATTGTTGTTATGCTGATCCTCTATCAAAAGTGATGATGCTCTCCACTTATGCTAGTTGATTTGGCATTTGAGTGTCAACATACTATGAGGACGGATGATTAACCAGTCCAGCTTTTAAACAGTTAATGCTTGTTGATTTCTTGCTCAAAGTGAGATAAATGTCCATAAATATTGACCCTAGTATCCAACTTTGTCTAATAACTCTTATTTCTCAGTTTGATACATTTCTTTGCTTGTGTGTTCCTGCTTTCGCTTCTCTTATCATTTCCTGAATGCTGAAGTTGTTTCCTATCATAGAAACTGTGGTTTGACTCCACACAAATTTGATTGTAAACTGACAACACTCCAATTAGCTCCTTTTAGGGTTGAGATTTTAAGGCTATGCTCGAGTCCGTCTTTTTGAAGCGGACCTGAATTAGTTTGGAAGCTGGTTGACACTGTTTCAATCTTTACCCACGCTGAATTGAGCCGTTTGGCTCTAGTTTGCTCATTAATTTCCTATCTGACCATAACAATTATTTTTTGGCATTTTGATTTTATGTTTTTTTTCCGTTTGGCTCTAGTTTGCTCATTAATTTCCTATCTGACCATAACAATTATTTTTTGGCATTTTGATTTTATGTTTTTTTTCTCGTACATTCCTTTCGTCCACTAAGTTCACTACTTAATCGCCATTTCTCGATATCAATTTGCACCTTAAACTTGTGTTTATATTTCTCCAAAACATCCTTTTGCCTTTAACTTCCGCACTCTTGCCTTCTACTTGGTCATCAGGGATACCTCAGTGGATGCTTTTGCATTGACCCTTCCTTTGATTGGACCAACTATGTGGTTTTGAATGTCACCATTGGCAAGGAGTTAAATCACAACCACTATCTGTTTTTACGTAACGATGCTATTAAATAATTTGGTACTGAAATGTCCTCCCCTAAGCAACTACTTCCTAGATTTCTGAGTTTATTAGCATTCGTGCTGCTCAATAAAAGTATTTTTGAAAACTAACAAAGCTAAGATATTATCCTTCTGATCACTAAAAGTTATAAAAATGATGTATTCCTGAATCCCAACCTGCGTATATGGTTGACATGTCCAGGAACATTCAGAGACTGATGCTAAAGAGTTCTGTTCAAGCATGAATGCATGCTTGTTCAAGCCTCACCAACCTTTAATCCTCAAAGCTTATTTCTAGCACAACTTGGTGCTTCAGTCCTTATACTTGAGAACCACAAAACATTTTGTTGGTAGTCTATGCTATCAAAGTCGGGATTAGTCGGCGACTAGTCCCAGGCGGCATTTTGCCGACCGATTAATTCCGATTCTGTCATTGCTGGGCATAATCCCGACTAGTCCCCGACTAGCGACTGCCGACTAGTCCCCAGGCAGCATTCTGCAAGCAAATTTTTTTTTTTGAAAGGAGTCTTTGTATGTAATTTTGTTTGGATTTTTTACATTGGCTCAAAGTCTTGAGTCGCAAGACTCACAACTATGGCTCTTCCCTGTAATCATTTGTTGAGCACCTGAGAATCTCAGATAAAAACATAGACAAATAAGTAGTTTATTTATTGATATCCATATAACCCTATAATCAAAATTGGGGTTGTTCACAGATTAAACATCATCAAACAAATATTGTGATGAATTCTTAGTTATGAGTCTTCTGACATGGGCATGCAGCCAATATAACTGTGTTATGTTAGACTATTACTTATATATTTATACTCATGCTGTGAAGTGTGAAGATATGTATTGTTATTAACCGACTAATATCATATACTTATTAACATTTATGCTAGTCATATATCATATATGTTTAGGGAGGGGGGCAGGGGTTAGAATAAGTTTTGGCCGACTAGTCCCGAATTAGTCCCGACTAGTCGTCGGCCCTTGGCCGACTAGGACCGACTACCGACTTTGACTGCATAGTTGGTAGTCTATTATGCTGGAGGGGTTTTCTTTGTCTTTTCCATTCCCTAAAGGAGGTTGTAGAATATAATATTAGTTCGTCTAGTGGAAGCTGAAGAAGTTGTTTGTGCACTCTCTATAGCCGTTCCTCTGTTGTGTTTCTCTATAAGTATCTTTCACTTCCATTTGATGGTTTCAAGTTTGTTGATGTTTGGTAGTTTGATTTTTCCACCCCTCTTCGGGAAATTTTTTTGAGCCAATAAAGGAAACCGGGTTCAGCATGTCAGTGGGGTGCTGTGGGAAGGGGGTGTGTGAAGTTTCCTAAATGTTGTTTCCTTCTATCAGAGTCCTACATTGGCATGCATTTAAATGGTGATAAATTTCAATTGAAATGGCCAAATTTGTTGGTTTTTGGGCCCTCCAACATGGGAAAACTTCAACGTTTTTGTTGGCTATGTTCCTTCTCCCACTCCACTAGTAACCATAACCATCAAATCATGTACCATCTATTTGGGGTGGGTTTTATGAATTATTCTTTGCCATTCATTTTTGTTTAGGGCTATATTTATTATCAATGAAAGTTTTTCCATGTCTTTTCTAACCACTTTCATTAATGTTATTTTAGGCCGTCCCTTCTTCCTTTGACCTTCCACAGTAATTTGAGACCCTTTTTTTATCGGGGTTTCGTCTGCTGTACATTTTACATACCCAAACCATCTTAATATGTTCTCAATTATCTTGTCCTTAGCATAGTTACCAAGTCGAAAAACGAAAAAAAAACGGCAAGGGAAAAAATCGAAAAGCAACGACGAAAACGAAAAAAAAAACAAGAAAACATCGGGGAAATAACAAAAAAAACCTTAAAAATTATACCAAGTATATTTGTCATTTTCCAACATTAACTAATAAAAAACATATAGCACTACCCAGTGGTCAGTGTATCACCGAGCTGGCCGATGCATGCCACGCCCTCAATATGTCCCTCGCAGAGACCCTCTCTCTCTCTCTCTCTCTTTTGTAGTGATCCTCTCTCTATCCTCTCTGTTTTTCGCGAAAACCGATCGCAGCGATGCAGATGAGGGATAAAACCCTAACCCCGTGTCTTCTGAGCCGAAATCAGGAGTCTCTCAACCCTTTATCTCGTGTTTGCTGAGCCGACGGGTTATAAAAAAACCTGAACCCGAACCCAAGTGAAAAACCAAATTGACCGTATAAAACGTGTATTTCGCGTATTACGCGTTTTAAATGCGTATAAAATGTATATTGATTAGTGCATGCCCGTGCCTGTCGGCACTGTAGCAGGCCGCCTTCGGCGGCAACACACCTGAACGCCTTCGGCAACAAAACACTTTCGACGCCAACACCGACATTCATAGGGATAATCATTTCCTCGCCCATGCCAATTGGCACGAAGCAGGCGCCTTCGACGCAACCAACTCCCCCTCACCCTATAATCGATCAATCACAGCTGTTTCTATTCGAACGGATTCCTCGAGATCGACCCGATGGTTTGGGATGGTTGAAATTTCAGCAGGCAGGCTTATAGCCGTTGATACGAACAACGATCACGGGATGAACGGTCAGGTTTAATGCAGTTTAAATGGGTCGGGATTTTAGGGGTTTAATGCAATTTAAATGGGTTCGGGATGTGAAACCAAGGGGAGGGAGGGAGTTGGTTGACGGGGAAATAGAGATTGTGCGTTGATTTTTGAACGAATGGTTAGATCTATTCAGTTTATTTTTGTCCAGTCAGATTGTCCTAGTCAGCTTCCGTTTTGTCTTGTAAGCACAAAACCGACTGTATGCGCAAAAAAGATACGGGTCGTCTTTATTGCGAGCACACGAGATTACAGAGTGACCGGGACCCGGGGGCTCGGGTGTGGCGAGTCCGAGTGCGGCGAATATTTGATCAGGAGATTGTGGGAGAGATCCTTTGGAGGGTCCCTTTGATCCGCGTCTCCACGTGGTATTCATGCGAGAGCTCTGAAGGGGTTGCCCAGGACAGAGGTCTTTACAGGGTGAGGGTTTCTTGAGAGGCTAAGGAATATCGGCCGTTGATTTTGTTCTGTCCGTGCTTCGCGCTTTCTCAGCTAGGGAGGTTTTGGGCTTCGTTCCTCGGTCTTCGTGTCTTCCTCGATCCTTGCTAGACCTTGGCGTCCTTGATCGTCGGTTCGCGGCGTCGATCGTGCTTTTGGAGTCGGCTTTGGCTTTCGGCTTAGGCGTTGCTTTGGCGTGGCTCTGGCTTTTGCTTTGCTTTGGCGCTTGCGCTTGAACGTAGGCGGGTAGAGACTTGCGATGCTTTAGCTCTTCCGGACTTAGCGTTGTATCGGTTAGAACGTGCGGTGCTTTGCTCGTGACCGTCGTAGTTGCTTGGCTTTGGCACGTGCGTTGCTTTGACGTGGGCTTTACCGGTGCGTTCGCTTGGACTTCTTGCGTTGGCTTTGACTTTAGCTTTGACTCGATCTTCTTCTCGAACGGCGATGACTACTTCTTTAAGACTTCTTTATTCTTCCGGCTTCCTCGACGGTTGTGGCGTCGGCTTGGCTTTTCGGCGGGGGTAGCACCGATCTTCGTGCGACGGTTGTAGCGTCGGCTTTTGTTGATGGAGACGGCGAGGGTAGCACCGACTTCAGGCCTTCTTCTCCAAGCTTTCTTCTTCGTGCGAGGAGTCGACGCCTTTGTTGAAGACGACGGGTGTTGTCGGCTTCGATCTTCTTCTCCGGCCTTTATTTATGGCGTCTTCGGAGTTGATGAAGATCGTTGGAGAAGTCGGGGTGACGACGACTCCGGGTCTTCTTCTCCAAGCTTTCTTCTTCGTGCAAGGAGTCGAAGCTTTGATCTTCGAGTGCAAGGTCTTCACGTTGATGAGGACTTGAAGGGCCAAGGATTCCCGTAGGACGTGCTTGCCGTGCCTCGTGAAGCCTTCGGTCTTCAAGCGTTGGAGCTTCTCTTGCAGAGCCCTTTCGTCTTCAGCTTTTCCGACCTGGCGCGGTTGTGGTGTCGGCTTCTTCTCTGGGCGTATTTGGCTTGATCAGAGTTGAAGACTTCTTTTGGAGATGGCGGGTGTAGCACCGATCTCTATGCGACGGTTGTAGCGTCAGATTTTGTTTATGAAGACGGCAGGGGTAGCACCGACTTCAGGCCTTCTTCTCCAAGCTTTCTTCTTCGTGCAAGGAGTCGACGCCTTTGTTGAAGACGACGGGGTGTTGTCGGCTTCGATCTTCTTCTCCAGCCTTTGCTTATGGCTTCTTCGGAGTTGATGAAGATCGTTGGAGACGTCGGGGTGATGACGACTCCGGGCCTTCTTCTCCATGCTTTCTTCTTCGTGCGAGGAGTCGAAGCTTTGATCTTCGAGTGCAAGGTCTTCACGTTGATGAGGACTTGAAGGGCCAAGTATTCCCGTAGGACGTGCTTGCCATACCTCGTGAAGCCTTCGGTCTTCAAGCGTTGGAGCTCCTTTTTGTAGAGCCTCTTCCTTTTCTGCTTTCGACCTTTGATGCCTTCCCCCACCCCTTCTATTTATAGGCAAAGGGGGGCGGTTGGGGGAGATATAGCTGAAATCTTTTTGTTTCATCCAATATCTCCCTCCATAACCATCAAGATATTGTTCCCTTATTTGGGGAAACAAACTCGATCCCCTCCTTTTGAGTTGGGGTGGTTACGGGCAAGATGTGACTTGATTTTTGAAGATACGTCATCTTTGCACCTTCCGGATCGCATGGCGACACGACGTCATCTTGTCCGTCGGATCGAGGGATTGTCGCGGATCTACGGTTGTGTAGACGTCCACGCCACCTCCCCCCGCATCGAGGCGGTTAGGATTTTTTTTCTTTTTCTTTTCCTTTCTCTTTCTCTTTTCTCTTTTTCTTTTCTTTTCTTTTCTATGGCCTGCCGTACCTCCCCATGGGGAGGGGGGCACAGTTTTCCATGAATTGTGTTCGGGTAGCGGGTCCGGTGGAACCCGTTTGCTTTTGAGTCGGGCCATGGCATGCAAATTGAGTTCGCACGCGGGCCGAGTTCGCATGCGGGCCGTTGCGTGTGGGCCGAGTTCGCATGCGGGCCGTTGTGTGTGGGCCAAGTTTCGCGTGCGGGCCCATTTTGTGTGGGCCGGGTTTCGCATGCGGGCCGTTGTGTGTGGGTCAGGTTTCACATGCGGGTCGGGTCCAATCCGTGGGCTAAATTCGATGCCCACAAATGCCCCCTCAAGGTCGAGTGCGCCCGCGGGAAACGCGTAGCATTTGGCCTTGATCGCGTATTTGCGTGGGATTGATGCCTTTAATTATACAGACTCCCGCCCTTTCGTTTCCCCCATCGTTTTGCTAGCGCGGGAGACGAAGGGTTTTGGCGGCTTGGAGACGAAGACCTCTTCTAGGGTTTTGTTCATCTTTCTTGTTGTCGCGGACTTCCTTTGCTTCGAGGATGGCGCGAATGTTGACGGCGGCCGCTGCGCGGAGTCCCAGGCCAGCAAGGCAAAGGGAGCGCGAGGATGACCACGGTGCACCTTGGCGGAGGGTTGTTTCCTTTATGAGGACCCCCGCCCTTTCGTTTCCCCCATCATTTTGCTAATGCGGGAGACGAAAAGCTTTGGCAGCTTGGAGACGAAAACTCCTAAGGTTTCGATCACCTTCGTCGTCGCGGACTTCCTTTGCTTCGAGGATGGCGCGAACGTTGACGGCGGCCGCTGCGCGGAGCACCAGGGTGGCAAGGTGACGGGAGCGCGAGGACGGCCGCGATGCGCCTTGGCGGAGGGTTGTTGCCCACTTGCCCCTCTTCAGTGCGCGAGCGCAATGGTGGAAGCCGATTGTCGCGGCCGATGGTGGTGACGACACGGATGGCGCATCGAGCGGAGGAGACAGAGTGGTCGAAGACACAGTAGGTTCCCTCCTTCCTACTCCTCTTTCTTCTTCCTTCTTTTCTTTTTGTTTCTCTGGGTTTTGTTATGAAACCGTGGTTGCATCGGATCGGGATGCACTCCGGATATAGACCCCTAGATTATGGGATAAGAAATTTAGCCGTTTCTATCCCAATAACCGATTATGCCTATATATAGGGGGTTAAATGAATAACGTTTTTTTTTTTTCAACATTCTTTTCCCCATTTTTTTTTCTTTTTTTGCAAGGGGGGTAAAATTGCGCTAGGCATAGTATCTTTTGAGGGACTTGCCGTTGATAGGCAGAGTCGTCACTGGTTTGCAGTTGTCGCCCGCCTTCTTCGCTTCAATGTAGTTAGAAGTGAAGATCTTCTTGACTGGAGTTTTGGTGATTGCTGGAGTTTGACTGGAGCCGATGTCTTGGGGATTTGGAAGAATTTGTTCGCCGCTTTTGGAGAGGCGAGCTTGAGTCTTTGTCAGGCGATGTGGTATTGCAACTGAGGGTAGTGAACCTATATGCACCGTGCTTTCTTTATTGCGACTGGATTTGAACATCAACTCGGTGGAGTTTTGCCCCCGAGTGTTTTCTGGTTTGATTGCGAGTCGTTCGGAGCTGGTGTAAGACTCGGTTGAGCTCGAGGCGTGCAACAGCCCATGTAACGGTAGTGTCATCTCTTGCAAAGTGATGAAGTTAGCTCAGAGACTGGTGACGCTGGTTCCTTTGCTGAAGTGAAAGACAATCGTCCTGGCTTGCAAAGCCATTGAGGTGCGAGCCACAGGACTGACGCAGCTTGAGTAAGCAATGGAACGTGTGGCATTGAGCTTGATTTGGAGTTGATGTGGATTTTTCGTCTCGATGCTGGCGCTCCTTTGATTTTGTGCACCATCTGACTGGAGGATGTCCTAGTTTTGCAAGTGGAGAGGTTTTGTCCCTCGCAGCTGCTTTGACTTCTTGGGCCCGTGGAGCCTTTGCTGGAGGAGCTTCTGCAATGGGGTCTTTGACCTAGTGGAACTTGACGTCAGTAAGGTGTGCTTTGTCCTTATTGAATGACTTATCGTTGGCAGCAATGCTTCTCCCCATGCTTTCGATGTTGGTGCTGCTTTCTTCATTGAGCACTTGGTGAACTTCCCTCATGCAACCGGAGACCTTGAGGTTTTGATCAACTTCAAGGAAGTGGCTGGGAAAGAACTCCTGGAGTGTCGCCAGCTCTGGGTAAGTTTGCTGGAGAAGATTTTTCGGACTTGCTGGAGGTACTTTGGAGGTCTTTCTTTCTGGAGCTTCACTCTTTTCCTTGAAGGTCTTTCTTTCGGGGAGTTTTGTTGTCGCCCGATCTTGCTCGTGGTTTGCCAGACGTGCTATTTGGTAGTTTGATTGTCTTGGCCTTCTCCTTCGAGGCGTCATAGCCCATGTGTTTTTATCAAGATCTTCCTCGCCAGGGTGAAGAATTGGTGCTGTAACCAAAGGCTCTTCTTCGATCGGAAGGACTTGTTCTTTTAGTGGTTCTACCATCTCATCTTCTGATCCCCAGCCGGTTGGCTTGATTTCTTTGATTGGGATCGAAGGAGGCTTGGAGTAAAAGACGTATAAGTCAAACTTACCTGACGGGTCACGGGTGGCCTAGCAGGTCGACTTCGGGGTCTCTTTGCTCGTCTCTTGCTTTGAGCACATGCTGGGATGTAGCATTGTTTGGGAGAGGGAGTGTTTGCACGAGAGGCGGTTGCCCCCAAGGCAGTGAGGATTTGGACCTAGGCACTGTAGGAGCATACCGTCGTCGTCTTCTTGGAGCTGGTTTCGCCATCGATTTTTGACAAATGATGTACAGGCTTGCTGACGTGGGTTGTGGAGCAGTCAGCGCTAGCGGGCAAGAATCGAAGGTGATTGACGTCATATTTGACTCGACGACGTCACCAGAGTTGATCTCGATTATTCCTTGCTTGGCGAGTGCCATGATCTTATCTTTGAAGACAAAGCACTTCTCGATGGGATGGCTGACCATCCAGTGGTACTTGCAGAAGAGCGGATCGTTGACTCGATGTGCTTGTTCCGGCCTTTTTGGTGGCGGAAGCTCGATCATCTTTTCTTGCATCAACGGATCGAACATGGAGGAAACTTCCGAGTCTGGGAAGGGATACTCCTTAGCTTCAAGATCCTCGAGAGTCATCCTTGGTGGCCGTTGAGACTGAGGAGGTGGTATGGCGGCCCCTTTGCCTTTGTCCGGCTTGCCACCGATCTTGAGTGGTTTGGAAGTCGAAGCGAGGTCGGTGATGTTGACTTGCTTTGATGTCGCCGGTTCGTCCTCCTCTTCCACCTTCAGGAAGGCTTTGGCCTTTGAGTCCCTGCGATTTGCTAAGCTGAGCTCCATGTCGTGAGCCCGAGTCGCCAGTTCTTCGAAGGACCGAGGCTTGATCCCTTTGAGGATGTAGAGCAAGCCCCAGTGCATGCCTTGGGTGCACAACTCGATGGACGAGTCTTCAGACAAGCGATCTCGCGAGTTTAGCGCAAGGTTCCTCCAACGATCGATGTAGTCGATCACCGGCTCATCTTTCCTTTGCTTGGTGGCAGTAAGCTCGGTCATGCTGACGATGCGCCGAGTGCTGTAGAAGCGTTTGAGGAACTCCCTCTCCATTTGATCCCAGCTATCAATGGATGCTGGAGGAAGGTCAACGTACCAGTCAAAAGCATTACCTTTGAGGGTGCGAACGAACTGCTTCACCATCTCATCGCCGTATGTGCCGGCGTTATTGCAAGTTTCGACAAAGTGAGCAATGTGTTGCCTTGGATTGCCCTTCCCATCGAAGTGCTGAAACTTTGGCGGCTGGAACCCGGTAGGGAAGCGCAGCTGTTGGATCCTTATGGTGTAAGGCTTTGAGTATACGGCCGTAATCGGCGGTAGATTGCCATCGTGGGAACGCATCATGTCGGCCACCAATGCTTGTATTTGCTGGGCATTCATCGTTGCTACCATTGAAGGTTGCGCGGCTACCGAGGCTGGCATGGGAGAAATGACCTCCGTTGGGACGGGAGCCGAGGAGAGTGCGGGAGTAGTCGCTAGCATTGCCGGACCAACTTCTGCAGGAGCGGGAGTTGGAGATGGAGCAGCTACTGGAGAAGCAGGAGGTCGGCTGAATGCCGTAGCATCCCTCGCATTTAGCCTTTGAAGCAAGGTGTTGATGTGACGATCCTTCTCCTCCATTAGTCGGGTGATTTGCGCCATGTGTTCACCCATTTGCATGACTTGGAGCTGAAGAGCGGACGGAGGATGATGTCGCAGGACGTCTTGATGTTGCATGCCTGCATCGTTACCGTCATCGTCGGAGACGTAGTTGCGCCGACTTGCTTCTGTTTGATGACGGACGTTTGCCCCCTGCAAAGGAGGTACAAGGTCCGCTGGAGAACCGGAATGGGCTCTGGGTTGGGGCTGGACCTTCCCAAATTTCTGGACTTGAATTCCAGGATCGAGGCTTGTTTCTTCATGCACCAAGGCCTCATTGGCGCTTTGGTGAGCATCTTCGGCAGCAGTTTCTGGCGTGAAGAAGTCCGCAAGAGTTTGAGTATGCCGAGTGTAGACGCGTACCACCGGGGGAATGTCTCCCTCCGGATTTTCTGGATCGCCATGTTGGAGTAGTGGAGACTCGGCGATAGGCGAAAGGCTTGTTGGAGCAAATGTATCATCGTTCGTCCCGGCCATGGCGAATTTGAAGCAACTCCTTCAAACGTACGGATGAAAGGAGAGGAGGTCCCACCGGGCGTGCCAGAAATCTGTGGAGGCATAAAAAGATACGGGTCATCTTTATTGCGAGCACACGAGATTACAGAGTGGCCGGGACCCGGGGGCTCGGGTGTGGCGAGTCCGGGTGCGGCGAATATTTGATCAGGAGATTGTGGGAGAGATCCTCTGGAGGGTCCCTTTGATCCGCGTCTCCACGTGGTATTCGTGCGAGAGCTCTGAAGGGGTTGCCCAGGACAGAGGTCTTTACAGGGTGAGGGTTTCTTGAGAGGCTAAGGAATATCGGCCGTTGATTTTGTCCCGTCCGTGCTTCGCGCTTTCTCGGCTAGGGAGGTTTTGGGCTTCGTTCCTCGGTCTTCGTGTCTTCCTCGATCCTTGCTAGATCTTGGGGTCCTTGATCGTCGGTTCGCGGCGTCGATCGTGCTTTTGGCGTCGGCTTTGGCTTTGGCTTTTGGCTTCGGCGTTGCTTTGGCGTGGCTCTGGCTTTTGATTTGCTTTGGCGCTTGCGCTTGAACGTAGGCGGGTAGAGACTTGCGATGCTTTAGCTCTTCCGGACTTCGCGTCGTATCGGCTAGAACGTGCGGTGCTTTGCTCGTGACCGTCGTAGTTGTTTGGCTTTGGCACGTGCGTTGCTTTGGCGTGGGCTTTACCGGTGCGTTCGCTTGGACTTCTTGCGTTGGCTTTGACTTTAGCTTTGACTCGATCTTCTTCTCGAACGGCGATGACTACTTCTTCAAGACTTCTTTATTCTTCCGGCTTCTTCGACGGTTGTGGCGTCGGCTTGGCTTTTCGGCGGGGGTAGCACCGATCTTCGTGCGACGGTTGTAGCGTCGGCTTGGCTTTTCGGCGGGGGTAGCACCGATCTTCGTGCGACGGTTGTAGCGTCGGCTTTTGTTGATGGAGACGGCGAGGGTAGCACCGACTTCAGGCCTTCTTCTCCAAGCTTTCTTCTTCGTGCGAGGAGTCGACACCTTTGTTGAAGACGACGGGTGTTGTCGGCTTCGATCTTCTTCTCCGGCTTTTATTTATGGCGTCTTCGGAGTTGATGAAGATCGTTGGAGAAGTCGGGGTGACGACGACTCCGGGTCTTCTTTTCCAAACTTTCTTCTTCGTGCAAGGAGTCGAAGCTTTGATCTTCGAGTGTAAGGTCTTCACGTTGATGAGGACTTGAAGGGCTAAGGATTCCCGTAGGACGTGCTTGCCGTGCCTCGTGAAGCCTTCGGTCTTCAAGCGTTGGAGCTTCTCTTGCAGAGCCCTTTCGTCTTCAGCTTTTCCGACCTGGCGCGGTTGTGGTGTCGGATTCTTCTCTGGGCGTATTTGGCTTGATCAGAGTTGAAGACTTCTTTTGGAGATGGCGGGTGTAGCACCGATCTCTATGCGACGGTTGTAGCGTCGGCTTTTGTTGATGAAGACGGCAGGGGTAGCACCGACTTCAGGCCTTCTTCTCCAAGTTTTCTTCTTCGTGCAAGGAGTCGACGCCTTTGTTGAAGACGACGGGGTGTTGTCGGCTTCGATCTTCTTCTCCGGCCTTTGCTTGTGGCTTCTTCGGAGTTGATGAAGATCGTTGGAGACGTCGGGGTGATGACGACTCTGGGCCTTCTTCTCCAAGCTTTCTTCTTCGTGCGAGGAGTCGAAGCTTTGATCTTCGAGTGCAAGGTCTTCACGTTGATGAGGACTTGAAGGGCCAAGTATTCCCGTAGGACGTGCTTGCCATGCCTCGTGAAGCCTTCGGTCTTCAAGCGTTGGAGCTCCTTTTTGCAGAGCCTCTTTCTTTTCTGCTTTCGACCTTTGATGCCGTCCCCCACCCCTTCTATTTATAGGCAAAGGGGGGCGGTTGGGGGAGATATGGCTGAAATCTTTTTGTTTCATCCAATATCTCCCCCCATAACCATCAAGATATTGTTCCCTTATTTGGGGAAACAAACTCGATCCCCTCCTTTTTAGTTGGGGTGGTTACGGACAAGATGTGACTTGATCTTTGAAGATACGTCGTCATCTTTGCACCTTCCGGATCGCATGGCGACACGACGTCATCTTGTCCGTCGGATCGAGGGATCGTCGCGGATCTACGGTTGTGTAGACGTCCACGCCACCTCCCCCCGCATCGAGGCGGTTATGATTTTTTTTCTTTTTCTTTTCCTCTCTTTTTTTTTTTTTCTCTTTTTCTTTTCTTTTCTATGGCCGGCCCCACCTCCCCATGGGGAGGGGGGCACGGTTTTCCATGAAGGGGGGCCGGTGGGCCCCCCCCTTTTTGTGTTCGGGTAGCGGGTCCGGTGGGACCCGTTTGTTTTGAGTCGGGCCATGGCATGCGAATTGAGTTCGCATGCGGGCCGTTGCGTGTGGGCCGAGTTCGCATGCGGGCCGTTGTGTGTGGGCCAAGTTTCGCGTGCGGGCCCATTTTGTGTGGGCCGGGTTTCGCATGCGGGCCGTTGTGTGGGCCAGGTTTCACATGCGGGTCGGGTCCAATCCGTGGGCTAATTTCGATGCCCACACCGACGTGCCATGTTATATTGATGTTTTTTTTTCAAAAATATGAGTTTTATTCCTGTATGCTACATGTTCGGAGTGAGGTGTGTTATATACATTTTTTTTTTTAAAACGTCCGATTTGGTAAGTGGTAACTATGGTCCTCAGTTGGTGCCACTCCAACACTTCCTTCCGTCCCTCCATGACATCCCCTAAAGCTATCTTTTACGATCTTCCGGGTCGCTTCAGCAGGCAGTTTTGATGGGAGAGATTTGCTTGAAGTAGCCATAGTGGAAAACCCTCGCATACAGCCACTACCAAGTACCAACGGATTCAGGCATGTTGCTGCTATCAAAAACTCTAATGAGGTGGAGGAGAAAATCTAGGAATAAATAAACATTAATCTAATCTAACGGCCAAGAAATTATGGCCAAGTTTCTTTCACATGAGTTAAATGCAACCAGACCCGACAAGCACTTTAATGTTCAAACTTGACCTGACAGCGAGCACCTGCGATACCCCACTTGAAATTCCCTATCACGGGCTCGGATATCCATTTCCTTAAGAGGAAGCGACAGATTTGACCCACCCATCGCTCTTCCTCCTTTGTCGACTCTGTTATTGTCCAGCTCGTAAGCCCTTTTGCCTTAATCAGGATGCATATAGGTTTCTTGTTGTATCACAGATCCATCAAAATTTTTCTTTAAACAATACAAAATTTCCACCAACATTCGATCAAAATCTGAAAATTTCACCTTTTGGACCAAAATCAGTATTTGGAACATCGTAGAATGGTACACTGAAGCATTCATGTTTCATCCTCTGCCCTGACTAGGAAGCCTATGCCATGAGGAATCATCTCATATAATTTGTTGGGTACTTTGTATTTGATGTGGAGAGAGAGAGAGAGAGAGAGAGAGAGAGAGAGAGAGAGAGAGAGAGAGAGAGAGAGAGAGAGAGAGAGAGAGGTGGAGACTCGAGTTCTGCTTTGCAGTTGTTGAATAAGTGGTTTTCCTCAATTTATTTCATGACAGGACGACTATAGTGTGTGGAGCTTCTATCATTTTTGTGCTCAATTAAATCTGATTATTAAGATATTGTGCGTGTGAAATTAATGATTTTTAGGTTCAACTTAATATTTACTTTCATGGTTGTGTTTGTGAATTTTCATGACAAATATGGCTGTCTGTTATTTTTTATTTTGACGAAATACATTGGAGCTATGCGTTCTACACTTCTTCGCCACATCACTACTTTCCCATGTGCGGCGTGTGCCACTGTCTTTCAAAATACTTCAGTGGGCAGGCTCTATTAGGGATGCCTAGCCCATTGGATGGGTTTATTGTCTCCCTAACATAGTTACCAAATCGGGCGTTTTTTTTGAAAAAAACGCGTATAGAACGCGTATCGATCCGAAGACGTAGTAAACAGGAAAAAAAACTCGTTTTTTTGAAAAAAACTTACGTACGCGTTTTATACGCGTTTAAAACGAAAAAAACGCATATAAAATACGTATAAAACACATCGGGTTTGGTCCGGGTTTAAATTGGGTTCGGGTTTTATTTTATTCGTGCTTAATAAACGCATATGCTATATGTTTTGAACTTTTGATTACTTAATGTTGGAAAATGACATATATACAGACTTGGTATAATTTTTAAGATTTTTTTGTTTTTTCCGATGTTTTCACGTTTTTTTCCCGTTTTTTCCGTTTTCATCGTATCTTTCCGATTTTTTCCTTTGCCGTTTTTTTCCCGTTTTCCGATTTGGTAACTATGCTCCCTAATAGGGACGCATGCACCAAGAATTGTCCAACAACCCATCGTACCACCCTACCATTACTGTCACACCCCACCACCAGCAAAGAGGAGAGAAACAAACACTACCTATCACAGTTGTCCGAAATGATGAGGTAATTAGAGCCTCAGAGGCTCTTAATTGTAATTTTTCTTTTTCGATTTTCAAGGGTATATATGTTATTCAAATTTAAAAGGTTATACATGAAGTTTGGATATTTAAGAAGTCATATTAGTAATAAATCATAGTAATTTAGACATGACAATTTATTGAGTAATTATAATTTCAGAATTTAACATACTTTTAAGTGAAAAATAGAGTAATATTGTAATAAATCCTATTTTGTTTTTAATGAGTAGAATTTCTGCATATCATGTTATTTATTTTAAAAATGTTAATCTCATGTAGATATGATATGATGATTACAAACTCGTTCGAAGAACCCCATTTTGGGGACATTTTGTGAAACAAAAGTTGTTAAGTTCCATTTGGTTTGCCAATAAGTCAAGTTTTGATCAGTATTTTAGAAAATAAAACTTCTACGCCACTTTACAGTTTTGTAGTACGTGTGGAATCCGTAATACCTAAAGCCACCTGGCCCACCTCATTTGTGGTACCACAAAATATCTGGTACGATAGATTCAGTAACTTTTTAAGCCTCCTACGCCGGCCACTACTACCCTCGTCAGTCGCCGCCTCTGCCTTTATAGACAATGGGACCTTCCCATTTTTTATAATTCTTTATATTTTTAATAATTTTATTTTCATAAAAATTTCATTACCACTATAATATCTCAATTTAGAATCAATTTACGTCATATCTCAACTTATATAAAGGAGAGAGAGAGACCAATTCTTTCTTCGGTCCCAGGTTTACAAATGGGTTCCACATGTTGTAGCTACATGTTCTAGATTTGCTATCCCTAGTGATGACAGTGCAGTAGTGGCAGCCCTTGGGGTAAGCAGTAAGTAGAAGGTGCATATTCTAATCTTATCAGGGATGTGAGGCAGCTTGAAGTAGAGCTTGATGGAGTAGAAGTAAGTTCAGAACATGTTGTTCTTAAAGTGCAAATTGGTTACATTCCCCAATAAGTAGGCCAAGTTGAGCAAGCTGGTGAGGAGGAGAGGGTTGAGATGCATTCTTTGGTGGAGGCGATTGTAGCTCCCTCCTCGGAGGAACATGGGACAATTGCTAACGAAGATATCGATGAGACAATTGAGAGGTTTCTGGATGGGGCTTTGGAAATAGGGTGCCGCTTAGACACTACGAGGGTTGATTCGTTTAGAGAAGAAGAGGATTGGGAACATCCAGCTTCCCGCCCAGAAATATGTAGACATCAACCGAAGCTAGTCTGAAGGTGTGCACGACAGTTGATTCAAACATTCAGGAATTTTGATCCTATTTGTAAGAATCTTTGGGGACAAATATTAACTCTCGACGAAGAATGATAGGCCCTTCCGCTTAATTTGTTTGTGGACAACACCATCCTCTATATAGCATCCTCTCTCGGCTTCTCACTGGCGAATGGGGTGGAGGGTAGAAAGCCTATACTCACTCATATCCATTCTTTGGATAAGTCGTGAGCTGCCAAGTCTTGAGACTTGGGGGCCATTTCTTCTTAGCTTAGGGAGTTTGGGGCCAGTCATGTTCAGCCTTTGATAGTTGGGCTTCCTTTTGGTTGTGATGGTGCCTTTTAGTCATTACTTGTAATATTTTTTTTATGAAGCTTAATAGATAGGTTGGGTGAAGGCCAAACCTCTCCCTCGTAGAAAGGAATTGAGAGAGAGAGAGAGAGAGAGAGAGAGAGAGAGAGAGAGAGAGAGAGAGAGAGAGAGAGAGAGCCTGCCGTTCTTGTTTGTATACAGTAAGAAATATTATTTTATAGTTGAATAATTTTTTGAGTTGCCCCTTGGAGATTGAATGGATTTTCTCGAAACAGAAAAGTTCTCAATAGCCACATTTTGTACGCACGATGCAATGCAGACAATGTATTAGGAAGCTTATTATATATTTTTCCTGTGGTGGAAAGTAAGGGCAGTATGTTAGATTCATGAAGTCATCATTTCCTTACAAATGTGCTATTGGCGTCCCCTCTCTCTCTCTCTCTATCTATCTATCTATCTGTTTGTGTGTGGGTGTGGGTGTGGGTGGGTGGATGAGCTTCCTTCTATTGTCCAGAAGTCGAGAAGGAATGAAAAATAATAGTATGGTAGTTTTTTTGGATCCTTATGAGATAGTTGTACACAGAAATGCAGACAAACTTAAAGAATGAGATGTATAGAAATGTAGGCGTACTTTCGTTCCTTGACTTAAATTTACACCGGTTATCTTCGAAATCCACCCTCTATTTACAACATTGCCATCCAATGGTCACCCTTCAAATCTTTACTCAGAATGAGTAAACAAGCTTGAGTAAGGGCTGGAGATGCTCCAACACCTTGGCATCTATCGATGAGAAAGAAGAGGGTACCCTTGGTATCCACCTGAACTAAATGTAGAGGTGCCACTGGCAGGGACCATCGTTTGGGGGTACTGTTGCATCATGCATAGACCGTGGTGTATGATGATGAGCTCATGCCGTATGCATGTACTTCAAAGCTGTAGTTGAACTAGATCGTGTCCCAACTTGAGACATTTATTGTTATATAGCAGCAGCAGCTGATAGTGGTGAATCTGTTGCCCAAGGATTTTATGAACAACAAAGACTTATGTTCTTCATTTTACCTAGAATATTCACATCTTGTTTTTTCACGATTCAGTATTTATTTGCACATTTTTTCAAAAAAGAGGGAATTGGTCTGAGGTCCTTGGTGGAGAGTGTATTGCATGTAGGACAGTTTTAAGTTTCGTTTAATGTAAAGTCCCTGATTAAGTGGTTTAGTTATAACCGCATTCCTTGATTAGCAAGAAACGTATCCGGATAAGGATCTGAGCCGAATATGCTGACGTCGATTTTTTTTATGATCATTATACCCCCGTATGCATATTGTTCACCAGTATTCTGTTTTCAGCGTTGATTTTTCATGTTTTATTTCAGATTTAGGATTTGGGATCTTTTTTATGTGGATCCAGCTATTCGACTTTCCTGATCAAACATTTTTATTGGAGCGATCGTTCTGATCTATGGTTTGACTGGGTTTTTGCTGCTCACCTCAAGATTTTGTTAAATATTATGAGCTTTGTTTTTATGGAATCGGTTACTTCCTCAATCCAATCTGGTTTTTTTTAGAATTAGACATTGTAGGTTCAGTTTGAAAAGAGTTTGTCCTTTTTTGTAACTTCTATTGAATAGATACATCTTCAGATTCGTCTTTTGATAAGATTGCTTCTTGCATTGATAATGTATTATGCACATATTGCTCTGTTTTTGCATCTTTTTGTTCTTCTTCTTGGGAAGTGTTTTTTTTGTACTCTGTTCATGAGTTTAAGATTTGATTGATGATTCTCATTCTTTTTTACCAACCATATTTTTGATTTTCATTGTAAATCTATGAGATGGTAGAAGAACAATTGAAATACTAAATATATAATTTATGATCAATTTTGAAATATCAATATACAATATTGACATACAAAAGTAACAATTAAAAATGTATCATATTTGCATCATACTTGTTATTTTTTTTATTAATAATTAGAATAATATTTATTAAAATATCAATTTATTATGTAATATTATTTATTTTATATTAATTTAAAAAAATATCCAATTATTACTCTTGATATATAAGAGTAACAATTAAAATATTATAATATATACATCACTATTACTATTATACATGTTTTAATTAGAATAATTTTTGCATCACTGATACTCTTGACATCTAAGAGTAGCAATTAAAATGTCGAAATTTTTTATAATTCGTACTCTTTATATATAAAATCAATAATTAAAATATTATCATTCATGCATTAATATTAATATTAAGTAGTTTATAAATAACATAGTAATATTAGAGTACTATTTTATTATAAAATATTTATTCTTTTATCATGATTTAGTAAATATCCAATTGTTATTATTGACATATTAGAGTAACAATTGGAAGATATTGATCTGTTCATCACTATTACTATTAAACATCTTTTAATTAGATTTGTTGATGCATCATTGTTATTCTTGATATACAAGATTCTAAGAAGTTTTAATTCGTATTCGTCAGATACATGAGTAACAATTGAAATAATGTAATACCTGCATCAATATTAATATGAAGTAAGTTATAAATATCATAGTAAATATTAGAGCATTATTTTCATGTAAAATATTTATTTCTTTGTCATGAATTGAGTAAATCTTTAATTGTTATTCTTGATATATAAGTGTAACAATTAAAATATTATAATCTGATCACCATTATTAATTTTTAAACATGTACTAATTATATATTATGTTTATATAATCAATATAATATACAAATTAAGGCACATTATATGTTATTATGTGGTCAAATTTAGAAATCCTAAATTTATACTCTTGATAAATAAGAGCAATAATTTGCGTAATTACTATTCTTGTATATATAATAGAAATAGAAGTCTTAAATAATATCAAACATCTGTACCTTTCAGATGACGTCAATATTAAATATTTAGATCTAAGTATTGTTGATCAATTTAGGTTAATACCTAATTGATGCTCTTGATTCACAAGAGAAACAATTTACTAGATTATCACTATTATATGTATACTAGAATAAGAAGACTTATAAGCACAGTTTTTTTTTTTTAAAAAAATATTAAAAAAACATGTAACCATATGGAGGAAGCCCCTTGTAAAAATTCTAAATAACAGAAATCCCAACCCTAGTTCAATTTTTATCTTTTTTCGAAGTGATTTGGTTCGTTGTGGTCATGGAGAAACAAGCAGAGACATCTTTAATCGCATTAGAGATTATTATAGGTTTTTTTGCGTCGATTGCAATATTTTTTTTTTATTTGGAGAGTCATAATCGTAAGTTTTGAACCGTTGTGTTCGTTTTGGTTGGAGGATTCTGTTATACTACAGTCGATGTCATATTTTATAAATTTAATTATTTTTTAGGGATCATTAAGGTGTTAGATTGTTAAAATAGACGGAAAGGACGTCCACTTTTATAAAATGTTGGACGAGGACCTGAGATTAAAGGAACAAGTTGTCTGTCCTCTAGCAGCTTAATTAAAAATAATTTTTTAAAAAGGGCCTTGCACTAAGTCGTCCTTTAAAAAGTTCAACATAAAGGTATTCCTATCTTAACAAAATTGCAAATAACTCTTAATAACCTAAGAGCTTGTACATCGGACCCACCGGCAATCCTGGCCCACCATATCTGCTGACTCTCCTTAAAAAACGCACTCTAAAACATTTCTCAAAAAAAAAATTGCACTCCAAACTGAATTGGCAACGGTGGGATCGGCACATGGGCCCCACCCGAACCTGCTCAGCAAATCAACTGCCCACAATCCCACCGTCAGTCCACATGCCATTCTGGACCTTTTGATGGTGCAGCACCCACACGTGGATCTGACGCTTGAGAGAGGCTGCCGCAGATCCTTAGGGGACTGAAAAGTGAAATGGGTTTGTTGGTGAGTCCGCTGTATGCATCCAACCAATGCTGATGTGTCATAAAGTGGCTCACTGATAAGCTGCAGTTGATGAGTCCGCCGTACAGGCTTTAAAATATCAATTCCAACCACTACACGACCATGCTTTGGCCTCTTGATCTGCATTGCAGTATTTGCATAGTATATAACAATAGACCAACAAATATATTTTTAAAGCCCTTAAACTTAGTCTTCCTATTATTCTTGTCCAAACGGACTGTTCTAGATTGTTGAGATCTACATGGTACCTACCAGATGAACCCGAGAGGGCTCCCATCATAAGGGCCGGGTGATCGAACGGGTAGGGACATGTGTCAATGGCTGGACCCCAAACCATGGTGATGTAATCACTGTTGTTCGGTTCGGGGTCAATGGCTGGACCCCAAACCATGGTGATGGAATCACTGTTGTTCGGGGTGACTATTTAAGTCATTCGTATTTTTTTGGTTCATTGAAGGGGAAATCACAACAGGTCGCAGGAGGCATCACAGCCTGGCGCAAGCATCAGAAGTCATCGCTCTGGCATAAGGAACCGCTATAGCCCGATGGAGACACCCACGGCCCATGGCCGACACAGACACCGGCAAATAGACATAGGGACAACAGTCCTAAAACCGTCACTTCGGCGGAATGAACGTCACAGCGGTGCAAGCAACAATAGGGGCGAAGCCCATCAATACCCACCACATCGGTGCACCCACAAAAAAAAAAAAAAAAGGAAAATTACAAACCCAAAGGCCAAACATGAGCCCAAAAACAGAGGAGCCGCCACCGACCCAATCGACATCGCCGCAGGAAGGAAGTCACCATCCAGCACTTCGGGACTGCCACACCGCGCCAAGCAGGAGCCTACATTCACCGCCGAGGTCGGGAGCCGTCACAACGAGTCGAGGCGAGGTCCACTGAACCTATACTGGGGCCTCCGCATCGATTGGCCCAAGCTGCATCAATACACCGGAGAGGCGGGGCTCATAGGAGGAGACGGATTGCGCTACCCAAAATCGGGGGGGGGGGGGGGGGGGGGGAAGCACAACCCTGTGCATGAATCTGGGAGGGAAATCTTCCAAAAAACGGGAGGAAAGGACCAGAGACCTTAGGGGGAGGAGGGGACGGATCTGTCCGGAGCTCAGCCTGAAACCCTAATCGCCCTCAGCAGACAACAAATTTAAAGATCGTTTAACAAAGAATATATATTTCAAAAACAAAAACAAAAACAAAGACAATATATAGCACAATATCCAATAAAAGAGTTACCACTGCAAAAATGCAGATTAACAGATTTCCTAATGCCCTAAGAAGCTCCAATGGTCAAGTCTGACGAGTTATCCTGCTTGGATGCCCGCGTATAAATTTCCATGAGGATGAGGGTGCCCAAATCTGGGGCCTTGGTTTTTTCTTTTTTTTTGGGAGTTGGTGAAAACTTCTTGATATATTTAAGCTGAAAAATTTTGAAATGATATAGACGAAATTATCCTCTACAGTATTTTAAATTTTTTTTGGTATGCCACCGATCCAATGACCACCATCGTTGCTGGAGCTGCTCGCCGTCACGAACGCTGCCACTGCCGAACCGAACCTAACTTAACCCTAATCACCAAACATCGTTGCCGCCGAACCTAACACTAACCACCAAACCACCGAAAACCATCATCGACACCACCGAACCGAACCTAACCCTGAGATTATAGGCCATGGGATGAACCATAGACATGAGATTTTGCCGAACCACCACCGAACGCCACCAAAGCTACTCGCCGACGCCCTCGCTGTCTCTACTGCAGTCGTCGCCGCCACCACCTCTGCTACAGTCGATCCCCCACCTCATCTGTTGCAGTCACCGCCGGAGTTGCTCGGGAGAAGGGGGGAGAAGAAATAGAGGTAGTTTCGGATTTATCATGAAATGCAAGGACTTTAGGCTAAATGAAACTATTTAATGTCTTGTTCATGCGATGAATATGTTGTCAAGGGCCTCTCACACATTACCCCCACCCCCCCCCCCCCCCCCCCCTTTTTTTTTTTTTCCCCTTCCTTTTATCCAAAAATAGCTGTCATGTACAGGAATAGTAGAACCCCCAAAACATCATCTAATCTATTCAACGTTTTGCTGGGTCTTTGTATCTCCTGAAGATGTCCTCAATGCCATCTACAACTTCTGGTGGCAATGGCCGTGTGGTTGTAACAAATGCATCAATGTCCTCTCTCAGCTGATCTACAGAGGTCGCGCCAACTATCGAACTCGTCACAAAGGGGCAGCCACGTACAAATCCGAGCGCAAGCTGAACTGGGGTCAGGCCATACTTCTTGGCCAGCTGGATATATATCTCCGTTGCTTCCTGAAATACGGGCACGAGCCAGAGGTTAGGCACAGGCCAATATTTCCTTTCAACTTGTTGGCATTCGTACGAGAAGTGAATGCTACGACTGTCTGCAACAATAGTTCCCTTTCTTTTCCTTTCCGAAATAATGCAACAGATCTAGCAAACAGAATATCATACATAGATGGAGAGAGGGTTGCCATTGAAGATGCAATCATCAAAATCAAGTAGACAAGAATCAGTCAGGGATGGTGGGCAAATTTGAGGGGAAAAATTGTAGCTGATACCAAGTTGAAAGGATGGCTACCTCAGTATCGATCAATTTTGTTGAAGTACTAAGTACGTAAGGGATTTGTATTGGTATAGTATGTACTGCAGGCTGAGGTCATACCTTTGCTATGGATCTATTGTATCTCTCCATGTACCCGGGGAAGAGGTTTAGCCTACCCCTTCTTGCAGCTTGCGAGTTGATGTCTAAGTACTTCCCGGTGAGAGATCCGCCGCCCAATGGGGAGTATGCAAGTAATCCAATGTTGCAGTTGTTAGGATGGCATACTTCAACAAGATCAACTGCGCAGATCAATTGTGATTAGAACATTTAGTATACTTGTGGCAAGAGGGGAATCTTAGTTTAAGATTCTCAAACCTTTTTAAGCTCTTACAGTAACATTCATCTTACAATGTCCTTAATACCACCCTCCTAAATCTGAATTAAGATTGAACTGGACTTAATTGTACTTGCAGAAATATGCAGGTCTGTGATTGCTTAAGTTGGATGGAAGGGAAAAAAAAAACATGCATGTAATGCTGACTGGCAGAAGACGAAAGTATACTATGGAAATTTTCATGGGATGTTTTAATCGGGATGCATCAGTGACACAAAGTTAACTTAACCACACTGTACTTGATAATACGAATGGCCTTGCCTTCAAAACGACACCTAACGAGCAAACTATAGCTATTTTGGATGCTGACAATCTTTGGAAGCCCTTCAACTTTTGCAGCATGGACGAACTCCATCACTCCATAAGAAGTTTCGTTTGAAACTCCTATGTAACGTACCTGAAACAAACGAAAGATTTATGGTGAAGCATAAATAGGAATCTTGATCAGGCATTTTGGTTCTATCCAAAATTTGCGCCAACAGCTCAACCTCGATGATGGCAATTTTAGGAGGAAAATTTAAGAGACCGGGCAGAGTTCAGATTGTTTTTTTTTTTTTGAGAAACCTCGAGGTGAGGGGGGTTAATGTGGTCGACCTAAGAAATGGTTCCCTTTGCAAATGACATCAATATTAAAAATCCCATCATCAGTTTGATGGCTGTTGATTTGTTTTATTTTTTTTGGGTTTGTTTGAGAAATGATGGCTGTTGTTTTGTTAGTGCAGATATGATTGATAATCCAAAAATAGAGCATCACAAAGACAACCTATAGCTGGTCAAGCAAAAAATTACGGACCATATATTTCTCAAGTTATTTTAATGACTATACTTCTTTGTATTAAGAAGCTTATTCATGCTTCCATCCACAACTCTATTCAAAATGTGAAGATTGCTTATGGGCATTACCTTCCCTTCCTCAATGAGCTCCTGAAAGGCTCTTAGTTGTTCAGCGAATGGCACACTTGGCCTCCACTTTGCAGGATCATATGCAAATTCACCAAACAAGGGTACATATCGATCCGGCCTACAGAAACACAGGAAAGTCCACAGATGCAAAACTTTAGTAAATAAGAAATTGGAAATACTGAAAAAAAGCTTAGTGGGTGTTTATACTGTAGACCCCTTTTTGCCAATCAGGTTAAGTAGTTAAGTGGTAGAAACATGTATTGCTGTTACTGTGAACCATTTTTCTGAAGGACCGAGAAATCACCAAGAATGCACAATTAAGCAAAATGAAAGATTTAAACAGAACCCAGGTTTTCCATCATGGATTACGGAACAAAACCCCCTTACCATGACCATCAAGTCTTTTCCCATCTATATTGGGCTGTAAATTCCGGAATTATATGTTATAGAAAAGTAAAGTATACGGGGGTGCTCGCAAGCTCAGCTGGTAAAGTGTCTGGGTGGTTGTACCAAAGACCTGGGAACGAATCCCGCCCTTGTTGAATAAGTAACTGGTAGGGATCTAGGCCTTAAACCTCCTCAAATGTGATGATGATATGTTTCTCAAAAAGAAGAAAAAAGAAAAAGAAAAAAACAAGAACGAAATAAGAGGAGAGAAAGGTATACAAAAGGATTTAGAGCTAAAGAACCTATTTCTACGGCCTTTGATAAAGTCAAAATGAGATTTGACTGTAAGTGACATTTATATATAATGGGGCCCGGGAGACTAAACTCGAGTTCACCATTCAAATGGTGAACTCGAATGGAGAAGCTGCCACATGTCCTGAGAAAGTCAACAATTGAGATTGGAGGTATTTATATATACACATATAATGAGGATATATATACCCAGTCGCAATTGTTGACTTTCTTAGGACACGTGGCATCTTCTCCATTCGAGTTCAGCATTTGAATGGTGAACTCGATTTCACCAAACCCTTTCCCATACGTAATATATAAATTGGTATACACACACTAGTAACATGTGCATGTTTAAGTTCCAACCCCTTGTAGGCCATAAAAATTAAATCAAACTTCATTTTCTTTTCAAATAAGGATTTTGCATATAGCCCCCTAGAAACTAGGCTAGTTGCAATAACCCCTGGCAATTTCATATTTTTATATCGACCCCTGAAAGCTAGATTACCTGTGCAAATCAACCCCTCAGGTTAATTGACGCCTATTTGGATAGAATATTCCAAGTATATTCATGGTTTTCCGTTATCCGATAGACTTTAACCATGGTCTGTCTTTTACCCGAGGTCGCTAATTACCATTTTACCCTTAATATCAGTTAACCCACCTCACCTGCTCTCCATTTGCCTTGATTTAGGTTTTTTTGCATGGTTTTCTAGGCCTAACTTTTCCACTACAGATTAACCAAGGGTAAACCATCCCAATAAACAACCAGTGAAAATCAAACCACAGTATACCTGGAATATTCTCACCACATAGCTGTCAGTCAGGTAACCTAAGGCGTCGATTTGCTAGTATATTTCAGGGGTCAATATGTTAATATAAACTTTTCAAGGTTTGATATGTGATTAGCTTAGTTTCGATAAATGCAAAAATCCCTTTCAAATATAGTTCAATGGAATTACATATATACTATAGAATAAATATAGAAATAGCTACAATCCTAATCATGTGGGGTTAAAAGTGGGGATAAACTATGCCACTAATCAGTCAATCTAGAAATTGATGATTCATATCAAGGCATAATGTACATGCAATGTATCACAATATGGGAAACAAAATCAATCCTTTTGCATTTTTTTCATGTTTTTTGTAGCCGTCTTATGTATTCTCCTTTATCAAGCGCACCATCAAGATCACTTAGCCCTATTGGCAAATATGTTGATATTGATTAGGGGTCGTAGGTTCAAATCTCAGGACACAATCATCGGTTTCTAAACATGTCTTGAGAAAAAAAATTTATCTACATATGGTTTTACCTCATTTCATTGCCTTCGCATATCCATGAAGCTCTAGAGAAATTTAAGGTTTACACAATATAAATCAAACCAACATGATCCAATGCGCGATACCACCAGTTCCACCACTAGCATTGATCATGGTGTTGAAACCAAGCCATAAGACCACAAACACTTTTTTCCATTAAACAAGGAAATACTAGCAAAAATATATAGTGGCCTTGGTTGAGCCCACTTAGGCACTAATTGGGCTTCTAAGTGGGCCCACATGATAATACCACATGTTACCTCTTGGAGCGCTTTTACCACTCCAAAGAACTCCCAGCTAGCCCGAATAACACCAAACTACACGATTCGTTGTTGGGATTGATCTTTCTCCATGGACCGTTGAGGCATATTCCCTCTGAGGACTATATAAGCTAACAATATATATCACCTATTCCCAATAACGAAAGTGATCGTCCATGTGGGATTTCTTTATAAAGCATTGATTTCAATCGATGGCCAGGATTTGGCATAGTGAATAACGCTAGTGTTACTTTTATAGTGTGTATACATATAGAGAGAAATTTAGGATATAATCAGAGAGATGGGAAAAGAGCTCTTGAGTGTCGATTAAGTTTGCTCATCATTTGATCTAGTGGGTTAGTGAGCACACTAGAGAATAATCAATTACATGTCGTCATGAGCCATGAAATATTGACTTATTTGCTATTTCCTATGTGCAATATTATCCTTGATAATTGTTAATGTATATAGAGATGGGTCGGGTTTTATGTACAGACGGTCGGGTTCAGTATATAATGATGTGTATATATATTGGGTTTAGTTCCTTAATGAAGAGACATTTCATTCTCTCCAAACCCTAACCGTCACCTTCTAATATGGTATTAGACCTTAGGGTTCTCCCTCGACGATGGCAGCCTCTCACCGGTCTCCCTCTTCCTGCACCTGGCCTCCCTGCATCCGGCCTCCCTCTCCCTTTCCCCTCCTACACCCGGCTTCCCTCCCCCTCTCCCTCTCCCCTCTTATCGCAGCCGTCGTTCGCAGTACCCTCTGCCTCCCTACTCCCGACCTCCCTCTCCCTCTCCCCTCCTGCACCTGGCCTCCCTCTCCCCTCTTACCGCAACCACCGTCCAAGCTCCCAGTGCCCCCTACCCCCCCCCGGCGCGGATCTCTGCTCTCCAAGCAACCCCAGCGCCACCACCTGCCACCTTCTCGTTGATCTCTGCCCTCGAAGCATCCCCCCCCTCCCGCGACCTCCTTCCCCGGTGACCTCCCATCGCACCATCGCACAACCTTGACCCCTCCTCCACCGAGCACCACTCCGGCCATCCCTACTTTCATCCATTTAAAAAAAAAAAACTCCAAAGCTGACCCCAGACTTGACCTTCTTGCATACCTCCTTGCAGACCTTAACTTACCTCCTTGCATACCTCCCTACAGCCTCTCCCACTGTGTTGTACCACTGTTGCAGGTATGCTGCCTCCCTTCTCTTTCATACAAGGTCTGGCTTCTGTTGTGTGTACTCCAGCTATGGACTCCTACGGCAATTCTCGGCTTCTGTACCACTTGCACACAGTGGCTACTCGTCGAGTCCTCTGACCCTCTGTTTTGAAGGTGTTCTCGGGCCGAGTCTTCCGTCCCTCTATTTTGAGGGTGTTCTCGGGTAGAGTCCCATTGCCGAGTCAACCGATTGTAGCCGTGGTCAGGGTCCCTTCCACCATGAAAGCGACACTACTGTTGTTGCCAATCTCGCTACTCCGGCACCTCCCCCGTCTGACTCTGACTGTCTTCAGCGACTTGAGGAGCTACTTCTTCGGCACCTCGCCTCTACCAGATCTTCAACAGCTCATGGTCTGTCCGTCACTCCGAGTACTGCTGCTCCATGGATCTTCGACTTTGGTGCCTCCTGCAACCTCACATGTAATTCTACCGTACTCACCGACTGTGCCCCTGCTCCCACCCACCTGGGGGTCCGCACTGCTAATAGAGCTCTCGTACCTATTTCGCAGTATGAATTTATCATCTCTGCTTCTGATCCCACTGTCGCCTGACCTTACCCCGTGTTTACCATGCTTCCATCTTAAACATTAATTTAATATATGTTAGTTCTCTTTGTGACTCGGGCCTGACCGTTACCTTTATTTCTTCTTGTTCAATACAGGATCCGCGGACGGGTCAAAGAGTTGGGCTGGATCGTAAAGCATGACTCTATCAGTTGGATCCCCTTCAGGTTCCCACTTCCACTCTATCCGTTCCGTTAGCTCAATCTGTTACATCTGATGCCGACCTGTGACATAGAAGGTTAGATCAAATATCTAGTGATCGACTCCAAAAAGTTTTCCACTCATGCACTTTGGGTCGAGTATCGTTCTCCCCCTCTCTGTCTGTACTGGTTGTCGATTGGCAAAGCACCTAGCTCTTTCATTTTCTGCTAGAGCTTCCCGATCCAACGCCCCTTTTGATCTAGTGCATTCTGACATGTGGGGTTCTGCTCCAGTTATCTCATTTTCTGATTTTCTATATTATGTGAGCTTCATAGATGATTACTCCCGTTGCACCTGGGTCTATCTTATTCGTCACCGTTCTGAAATTCCTCATATTTACAGGACCTTCACTACTATGCTCTACACCGAGTTTGGCCGGCGCATTAAGACCTTCCGGTCTGATTGTGCTTAGGAGTATCTCTCCTCTGAGATGCGTGAGACCTTTCAGACGCACGATACTATTCACCTAAGAAGCACGGACACGCTGACACGATATTTTTCAAAAAACCAGGATGCGGACACGTTAGGGGACAAGCTGAATTATATATATATATATATATATATATATATATATATATATATATATATATAACAAGTCTTATATTATGATTTATAATCAAACATAATGCTAATAGTTACTAAAAAAGTCTCCAACAAACATCATAAATGATTCAAGTGTATAGTTTCAAACTTTCAAAACACAAAAAAACAAATAGAACACGCATAAAATCATCATCTATTAAAGCCAACGTCAAGTGTTACCACATCATCACCATCGACGTGAAGACCACGACCTCCATATCCGGCTCATTGATGGAAAGATTCGCAATCTCAAGAACCCCAACATCTTCAAATGAGAAAAAAACCTCTCTGATAATATCCGACACGCTCCGACACGTGTCGGACAACCTTTCTTCATAGAAGACACATTTTTTAGTGTGTTCGACACGTGTCGGAGAGTGTCGGTGTCGGACAAGGACACGTTGAGGTCCCGAGAGTGTCGGTGCTTCATAGCTATTCACCCATAGTCGTTCCCCTATACCATGAACATAACGAAGTTACCGAGCTTAAGCATTGCCATGTCCTCGAGACAACGCGAGCTCTACTTTTATCTGCTTCTATTCCATATTACTACTAGGTTGAGACTGTTCTGACCGTTGTTCACCTTATCAACATCACTCCGTCTTCCACTCTCTCTGGTGTTACCTCGTTCGAGTGGCTTTACTTCACATCCCCGACTACTCCTTTCTTCGAACCTTTAGGTGCATGTGTTTCGTCCTCCTCCTTTCCCATAAGCGTACCAAACTCTCTGTTAGGTCTGTTAGGAGTGTCCACTTGAGACTCAGTCCGAAGCACAAGGGCTATCGGTACTACGATCCTTTGGTTCGCCGGATCCGTGTCTCTCGTCACATCTCCTTTGTTGAGGATGTCCCATACTTTTTCACTGAGTCCCGGAATCTTCTCACACCCATGTGTCACCCTCTATGTCTCCACCACCTTTCACCATCCCCTTCCTACCTCTGTATCCTGCTCCTACGCCCCCGACTATGCTTTCCTCGGTTGAGCCTCCCATACCATCGTTGAGACCTCATCCAAGGTTCTAAAAAGCACTAGGTGCTAGGCGGGGTGGGGGGCCGCCTAGAGCTTAAGCGGCCTAGACGGCTAGGGGTGGCAATGGGTCGTGTCGTGTCTAGTTTCGTGTTGTGTCCAAAACCCCTGGACCAAGACCCGACCCATTTAACTAATCGTGTTCATATCCTAAACCCGTACCCGACCCGCTAATAAACGGGTAGACCCGATAACACCCGGTAAGACCAGTTTACCACCCGGGTCTATTCAGTTGACCCGATCCGACCCAATCCGACTCGACCCGAACTGACCCGAAAGACTCGCGGGTATTATATATTATAGTATCGGATTGCGGGTAGACCCAACCCGACACGACCCGTTGAATACTAAACGGGTCTACCGTGTCCAGACCCTAAACCTGGACCCGACCCATTTATTAAACGGGTTTATCGTGTCGACCCGTTTACGACCCGAACCCATTTAGCCTTGACCCATACCCGCTAACTTCGTGTCGGGTCCGAAATTGCCAGCCCTATAGACGGCGCCTAGACGTTTTGCCTTTTTTTAAATTATTTTAATTATTATTTTGATATTATATAATACATATATATATATGTTTAAAAATTAATATAAGTTCAAGATTATCTCAAACCATGATTTGAAAGAACAAGTATATAATCATAATTCAAGATTGAGTGATTAACAAGAAAAGCAAATATGGTTCGCTTGGCTAGCCTCAGCCCGCCTGGTCCGCCTGGCCAACCTAATCCCGCCTGGCCAGCCTTAGCCCATCTAGATCGCCTTGCCCCGCCTAGCTCCGCATGGGAGCTTGGCCGCTTTTCTGGAGCGCCTAGGGCCTATGCGAGGCGGTGGGCCTAACGCCTAGGCGGTCGCTTGGGCCGCTTTTTAGAACACTGCCCTCATCGCCTCCACCTCCCCCACCCCACCTACCATACCCCTTCCGCATCCTCCACCTCCCCCACCCCCACCCCCACCCCCATTCCTGTCACTCGTGTCTACGTTCGTCGCTCCACAATTACTCTCATCAAGGCTGCCTCGACTAGTGCTCCATCGCTGCAGTTGCCCCCTCCTCTTCGGTCGTGAATCCTGATTTTGTTAGACGCTACCCTACGCGTGAACATCACCCTCTTGACAGGTTTGGCTACTCTGCTTTTACCTCTGACTCTCCTGACTCCGCTGGATACTTTGTTGCTGCCTCCTACTCTTCGTCATACCAGGCATTTCTTACTGTTCTCCATACTCACCAGGACCTCCAGTCGTATCGTGAGGCAGTTTTACATCCAGTGTGGCGACATGCCATGACAGAGAAGCTTGAGACTTTTCAGCAGACCCAGACTTGGGATCTGATTCCTTGTCCCTTAGAAATGGTGTTTATCAGCTGCAAATGAATCTTCAAGATCAAGACTCGACTTGACGGCTTCATTGAGCGGCACAAGGCTCGTCTTGTGGCTCGTGGATTCTCCCAGGAGTATGGGATTGACTACGAGGAGACGTTTGCTCCAGTTACTCAGATGACCACTATGCGCACCCTCTTAGGTGTGGCAGCTGCTCGAGGGTGGTATCTCCATCAAATGAACGTGACAAATGTTTTCCTTCACAGTGACCTCTCATAAGAGGTATATATGGCTCCTCCACTGGACGTCTCTGCTCCTTTGGGACACGTCTGTCGTTTGTGCCGAGTAATCTATGGGCTCAAGCAAACCTCTCGTGCTTGGTTTGAGCAATTTCACAGTGCAGTTCTTGCCGCTAAGTTAGTAGAGCGACACTCTGACTATTTCCTATTCACTCGCTCATCAAATCAGGGTTTTATTATTCTGCTCCTGTATATGGACGATATGATCATCATCAGGGACGATAGTGCCACCATAGCATCCCTTCAATGTCACCTCCAAAGTCAGTTCGAGATGAAGGATTTAGGCCCTCTTCGCTACTTCCTTGGCCTTGAGATTTTCTGTTCGGCTCGTGGTCTGTTGATCTCCCAGCAGAAGTACATTTTCGATATCCTTGCTAATGCTGATCTCATTGATTCTCGCACTGCTGACACATCGATGGAGCTCAACTTGAAGCTCCTCCCTACAAATGGTGAGCCTCTCCGAGACGTCTCCAAATACTAGAGGTTGGTTGGGATGCTAGTCTATCTCACTATGACTAGACCCGACATTGCCCATGCTATAGACATTGTCAGTCAGTTTGTTCCGACACCCCGCTCTGTTCATTATGCAGTGGTACTTCGGATCCTTCGCTATTTTCGAGGCACCATCATCCATTTGTTGCTTCTGCCTTCCACATCTCCTCTAGTGTTGTGCGCCTATTTTGATGCAGACTGGGTAGGAGATGTTATTACTCACTGTTCTACCACCGGCTACTGCGTGTTCCTTGGTAACTCCCTCATTTCTTGGCGCAGTAAGAAACAGGAGTATGTTGCTCGCTCCAGCACAGAAGCTGAATACAGAGCTATGACTTCCATCACCGTAGAGATTGTCTGGCTTCGCCGTTTTCTACTAGACTTGGGAGTCGTGATATCCGAGCCCACATCTCTTTTTTGTGACAACCGAAGTGCTATTCAGATCGCTAGTAACCCGGTTTTTCACTTACGGACGAAACATATTGAGATTGACTGTCACTATGTTCGCCAGGAGTTTCGCGCCCACACTATTTTCTTGCCATTCATTCACTCGACGGAGCAGACTGCTGATTTCCTCACGAAGCCTCTTACCATTGCTCGCTTCAAACATTTTATCAGCAAACTCTCAGTATATGATCTACTGTGAGCAAGGTTTAAAATCACGGTATCGGTCGATCCTGAACCGGTATATGATCTACTGTGAGCAAGGTTTAAAATCACGGTATCGGTCGATCTTGAACCGGTATATACTGGTACCGGCCGATACGGACCGATACCGGTTGAGGAAAAAAACCCAAAAAAATAAAAATTAACATGTTCGTACCGGTCCGTACAGGCCTGAACCGGCCGATACGGACCGGTACGTATCGGTACAGGCTGGTACAGGCCAGGTATCGGGATCGGATGTAGTACCGGTCTCGAACCGGCCAAAACCGATACGTACCGGTATCGACCGAGATTTAAAACTCTGACCGTGAGTTTGAGGGGGAGTGTTAATGTATATAGCGATGGGTTGGGTTTTATGTACAGACGGGTCGGGTTCGTTGTGTAATGTTGTGAGTATATATTGGACATAGTCCTTTAATGAAGAGACATTCCATTATCTCTAAACCCTAGCCTTCACCTTTTAACAATAATTATGGTGTTTGGAGAGTAATGTTGTCATGTAATTATCTAGCTTTCGGTATCTTTACAATTATTTGGCTGATAGTAGCACCGCCAACCTTCTAACTCAGATGTGCGGCAACACTCTCATTCAGGGTATAGTGATATACAGAAAGAGAATGGTGTTGCTTATATTTCTATTGTCACCATATAGATGACATATTGTGGATTGAATTAAATAAATGTTATATTCATTTCCAGAATTGGCAAACATATGAGGTAGCAATTTCCAGACGCTGTGAGTTGGCACACATGAAATGATGTATAACCAACAAGAAACAAAAGTAACATCATGAGTTAATAATTAGCACAAATTCTGCTTGCTGATCCACATTGACAACGTGAATTCATTTAAAAAAAAGATCAGGGAGACCAGTTTATTTATCAGTTGAAAGGACTAACCAGTGTATTTGCAGTAAATCAATGTAATCAGTGGACAAACGCTTAAGGCTCTTTTCTACACTCTCCCTTATGTTAGCAGCATCAACCCGTGAAACCTTCGCATTATCACGAAGGTATGCTGACCGTTCTGAGTAACCACATACCTTTGTAGCCAAAATCACCTATTGAGCATAGTAAAATGACAACTCAGAACTCTCAAAGCAAATAATATTTAAACAAACTTCAAGATTTTTTCTTCCTTCATTTCTAGTTTCTTGTTTATTCCCTTCACTTGGAAGGGAATTTCTAGAATGCTTATAGAATTCGTTGAACCAAAATATTTTCCAAGAAAGATAGATGTAGAATATGACTATTGTTCAGTCGAAGGATAAATATGTATGTAACTAAGAAATATTGACGTTACTAAGCGAAATACCAATTATTGGTAACCTTGATCCACAACCATGCTTTGTAGCATAATTATATGAACTTTTGATCTAGACACACAAACAATAGTATATCATATTCGTGTCTAGATATGCACATTTCATTTGTACCATTAAGGTCTTTGAATAGTTAGGTTTCCACTGCTTTACCATATGTAACTTTTTGTGCTTTTAGTCAGGGTTAAAAAAAAAAAGAGGTTTAAATCGACACAATTGCAAGAGGCACATTTTAGGTTTAAATTTAATTTGCTAACAGTGCTTAATCTGGTGTCACTAAATTTATCAAGTTAAAATTTGTTATTAACTTATGATATTGCAGACATATCATGACACCACCATATTCCAATAATTACTTTATAAAAAAATAATAAGCAAAAAGGGATACAATATCTAGCTGGAAGTAAATTAAAAAAAGGCAATCATCAAAACAAGAAGGATTCTAAATCTGCATACCTTATCACGTGGTCTAGACTTCATCCAGCTACCTATATAAAGATCTGTCCTTCCCTGTGTCTCCTTTTGCATTGGGATTGGGTACTACGAAATGGAAAATAGCATCAGGCAGCCATAATGCTGATATTTTCCTTGCAGATCAAGTAATGCCAATGACATGTGCTACAATTCTACATTGCTATATAGAGACGCGGTAAGTAAATATTAAGGATTTATATCATGATATGTTCTCTTATCAGATGCTGAGATCAAGACTTATAAATATCAGGAAGCTCTCAAGAAATTAAATACAAAAAGACTAAGAGCAGATAAAGTGAATGGAATTGGTTCCCACAAGATGCTACACATATCCACCCCCAGTCATTTTTGTTAAGAGCTATCTTCCATGTCAAAAAAACCCATAATGTATGAGAGCTTAATTTGCTTTCATATCTTACCAATAACTATGCATCATAGCCACCCCTTCACCCTTGCATGCTTTAGCCTCTTCCGTGTTCTCTCTTTTGAGACAATGAAATCCTTGGAAGAAGTTTTTCTATCCAAATTTAAGGCAATGAGGAAGGAAGGTGTAACCATCACCCAAACGATAACTAGAAATATGATCCCATTACCTAAGATAAAGAAACAATCGGATGTTAAATACTGGGTGCTTAACATAATAAGGTCAGCCAAGCTATGGTGTTTGGGTAACACCAATATCCCCTTTGGTTCAAAAATGAACTCGTTGAAGATCTAGGAGCTTCACAGTTGGAACTTGGAAGTAATGCTTTTATCCATGATCTGTTGAAGGAGGAGTCCTTGCCGAAGCAGAAGTATCACAGATTGGAGTGTGACAACACCCGGAGTGCTCCAAAAGGCAGACCTTATGGATAGAGAGGAGAGTACAGCGGGTATATGAAGACAATGATCTCCGTTCCCATTACCGATGCGGGACTAAGCGCTCAGCATGGAGAATGCTACTTACGATTTGTAACAATCACTCATGATTGACCATAGAATCAATGTGCACGATGATAGTGTTATGTTCTGTGTTAGAGATTCGGACAAAGTTCATATCGATGCAGATGGCGCAGCATGTAAATAACTGAGGACGAAACGAGAAAGATGGTGTGATTAAACTAATTTAGACACAAATTCAGACACCAACTACAGATACTCACTGCCTCGGATGTGTCCAGTGCGTTGATGCCATGCTCGAACGCATAATTGAGTATATCATGGGCCTCCCTCTCCGAGTTCTGCTCTCCAAAAGTCATCTGAAAGCAGAGACAAAGTCCCCATTCCTTATCTATATAGTTATATATAAAAAAACCAAGATAACATCAAGCAATGCAAGTGAAATTCGGAGCTAAAATCCCCCAAAATGTTAACAAAACTAAAATTATTTCACACATTTTTTGCTGTCTCTGAGGTTAATATCACTCTTTTGGTTAACTTAATAATCGACCAGAAACCCGGAATGTGATTTTTTATTTTTCTAGTTCAGAACAGAAAATCGACAAGAAAGCGGAGAGGGAACAAGGGTTCGTTACAGTTCCGAGGGTAATCTCGCTCATCCGAAGCTCTGAATCGCCGAGCTTTCGGTACTGCAATGACTTATTCTCTCCTTGCTTTGCTCTGATGGGGAAAGCAATGGGCTGCCTCCTCCTGCCATCAACGGCTGAAGAGCACCTCCATCCGAGGCGGCGAGGTTCGGAGCTGTGGCGGATTAAAGTGGGAAGCGGAGAAGGCCCCGCCGACGCCATTTTGGTTGGAACCGCAGCGATTCTCCTCCCTCTCATGCTCTCTTTTCATTTATTACTAGCTGGCCTGCACGTGCTTCGCACGTGGATCGGCATTTTAAACTATTTGTCGAGACTCGAGAGATAATGTGAGATGTGTTATTGAAAGTGATTGTTCATAATCGAAAAGTACCTTTAAAAAAAAAAAAAAGAAAGAGAGAGATATGTTACGAGAGAGAGGGAGAAGGGATGACTGCACACGGGATGACGGCTACGCTCTCACAAATACGTGAGAGCCTCTTGTTTATTCATCTCATATATATAGAGATAGGGATTAGGGTTAGATGTGTCGGTTAGAGGTGTCCCACCAAAGTGGCCAGCCACATATATCCGTAACACTCCCCCTTGGATACCCACTTTCCAAAACATTGCCTCGTTAAAACCTTACTAAGGAAAACCCAATGGGACAAAACCTTTAGTGAAGGAAAAAGAGTACAATGCGTTCTTCAGGAACATAGTTCTTCAGGAACAGATTCGTCTGGAATCTCATATTCTTCTGGAATCTCAGTGGGTGCGACTTACACTGCCTTATTAAAACCTTTCGATGGGAAAACCCTGTGGAGAAAACCTCATCGCAGGAAAAAGAGTACAATACGCAAAAGTCATTCTTCTAGATGTCTCAATCTGCATCTGCAGGATGCTCCCCCTCATCTTTATCCTACATTATATTACAAGTCTTGCTTAGATCAATATTCAAAAAAAAATACTCCCTCCCCCTAATACATTAAAATGCTACTTCCCACCCTGTTAATACATCAATTTAAAATAGCATTCATATGCTTTGTTGGTGAAGTCTCCTCATGCCAATCTGATGCACCAACTTCTGGAATATAGACTTTGGAAGCGCCTTGGTGAAGAGATCTGCCAAGTTTTCAGCTGACTTCACCTGCTTTATAATAATCTCTTTCTTCTCTTGGAGTTCATGGGTGTAGAAGAATTTTGGGAAGATGTGCTTGGTCCTATCGCCTTTAATGAGGCCACTTTGAATTTGAGCTATGCATGCTGCATTACTATTAAGAAACACATAACATGTTTGTGATCTCCCCTTATGGGGATCAGATAAATAACCAGAGTCTGCATATCCAACTAGGTTAGTCATTTTACATGAATAATATAAGCCAAGGTCAACTGTCTCTTTTAGGTATCTAAATATATGCTTTATACCATTTCAATGTCTACGTGTAGGTGCAGAGGTATATCTAGCAAGTAGATTAACAGAATATAAAATATCAAGTCTAGTGCATTGAGATAAATAAAGAATTGCACCTATTGCACTTAAATATGGTACTTCAGGATCCAAGACTTCTTCATTTTTCTCTCTGGGCTTGTATAGGTCTTAGTTAACATCCAAAGACCTTACAGCCATGGGTGTGCTAAGTGAATAACACTTATCCATATTAAACCTCTTCAGGAGATTTTCAGTATATTTTTCTTGATAGACTAAAATCCCATCATTTTTGCGTTCAATTTGCAGGCCGAGGTAAAATTTTATCTCACCTAGGTCTTTCATTTCAAACTCCTTTTTAAGATAGCCAACAGTCTTCTCAATCTCTTTGGGAGATCCTATTAGATTTATATCATCTACATATACTACTGCTATTGTAAATCCATTCTGGGATTTCTTAATAAATACGCATGGGTATATAGGGTTATTTTTATAGCCTTCCCTGTTGGAAATGGATCCGCTTATCAGAGTCGCAACGAAAGCAAAAGTTAGATCCGAAGATCATACGGTGTATGTTTCATTACAATTAATTCTACAAAACAATCTACATGCAAATCTATGATCTTAGCATATGTGTGGACACCCTAGAGGCATACTACGATCTACGGAAGACATGCATGCATCTAGTTAGGTGTTTAGAATCATCATACCTTGTGAATCTATGATCCAGAGAGAACGGAACGATGAAGAACCGCACTTGAATCGCAAGGGAAACTGTCGGATAGCACCTTGTCCTTTGCGAAGGGAGGAATCCTCGAAGTCTTACCTCTGAGTGCAAGGACTACGAGCCGACAAAGGAATCCGTTGCGAAGACGATGGCGAGCCGCGAGATCTCTTCCTTCTTTTTCTCTCTTCTTCCTTCTCCTTCCTTCCTCCTTCTTCTTCCTTCTTCTTTCTCTTTCTTCCTTGGCCGAAACCTTAGAGAGGGAGAGGGGGAGAGGGGTTCGGGTATTAGGAGAGGGAGAGCACATAGGGCCGGCCCCTCCCCCTCTAATCCTCTTATAGGGCCGGCCTCCTAGTGCTACAGGTAAGCTAGGGCCGGCCCTATTTGGATAGGGATAAGGGGGGGCGGTTTTCAGGGTTTCCAAGTGTCTATCGTGAAGCCTGGAAGAAAACGCCCTTCACGAAAAGTGAAAAACTGAAAGAGAGATTGAGTGAGGTGTGTTACTCGGAATCGAGTTCTGTTAGCGCCTATGAGCTCCTGGAATTATTCCACTCATTCTAAGATCCATATTTAATATGTTCTGAGCCATATTTTAGTATTTATCAAAATACCCCTATGGCCCCTAACACATGTGAATTAGGTTCTTAGGCTCGGGCTTGCGCTCCATCGCGCTACTTCGCATCTAACGTATCTAACCAGATCGGGGAACAATTCCTATACACAATGACAAGGTGGAACCTTTAGGGTTCGGGATCTCTAGCTCCAACCGGATCCCTGATTAATTGTTCCGGTGACACACCAAAAGTTTCGTTAATCAATCCTAATCCGATTAACCCGCGTAGCCACCCAGAGTGCGACTCGAGTTGAACTCTAGTGATCCTAAACTTATGTTACTCCCTCGTAACCCTGTTCTCTACTATACTCTGATAATCCTTAGTCCCTTCTATTACTGGTGCCATGATACGACTCGGGCGGTGGGGAGCACCGTCAGATCCCGATCAATCATCTGACTAGGAATTGATGACTTGTTATCTATAACACCATACACCTTTTCGGTGCTATGCCTAGCATCCGGAACATCGTAAGTCATACTGACAACCACCAGGCCTGGGTTAACTGTGTGGACAGATTGACTCATCAAAACGCACCCATCCAACACTGGACGTCGGATAACCTGTAGGGATTACATATCACTTAAGCGCCAGCCAAGTAACCCAACGTACCGTGGTATTGGACTATGGAAGGTCCGCGCATGTTGGCACATCAAAGTACCACACAACTGGTTGGCCCAGTGTACATGGTCCCTAAGGGTTAAGGACATATTATCTATAGTAGTAAGACAGTTTATACACCAGTATTTGAATCACTGAACTGTGCACCGTCTTGGTTCCTGTTCAACACGATCATCGTGCTTGGTCAGGTGAATGGGAATCCCACGTTCCCGTGGTGGAGACTTCACCACATCCTCTACCTGCTAATAGTTTGTTCTCGGTGAAGCGACCGGCATCACCTAAGTTGTGAACTAGTTTTAGGTCTACACATAACTGGTCCACTGGGTCTCCCAAGCATGGATCCACCATGCGCCTCAGTGGCCTACTGTGTTCCCTAGGGTCCTTTATTATATGTGTATTAATATATACCAAAGTAGTATTCTAATTAAAGTAATAACCAAAGTCATCTTTATTAATGTTAATACAAAAAATCCATGCACAGGACATACGAGCTACAACAATCTCTCACTTGGCCTAGCGGGGAAAAACAGTCTTAACTCCCATGACATCCACGTGCTTCTCAAAAGCCTTGATCGGTAACGCCTTTGTGAAAGGGTCCGCTATATTATCTGCAGACGCCACCTGAGTCACTGCAACCTTCCCTCGCTTCTGCAAGTCCCGGATAATATAGTATTTCCGCTCGATATGCTTACTTTTCTGGTGATATCTTGGCTCCTTGGATTGTGCTATTGCTCCACTATTGTCACAGTAAAGGACAATAGGATCTTGAGCTCCCGGTACGCATCCTAAGTCCGTGAGGAACTTCTTGAGCCACACCGCCTCCTTGGCTGCTTCGCACACCACAACATACTCAGCCTCTGTCGTCGAATCCGTGATGTATCCCTGCTTCACGCTCCTCCAACTGACAGCTCCTCCTCCCAATGAAAACACAAACCCTGACGTCGATCTCATGGATTCTGGATCTGATACAAAATCAGAATTCGTATACCCAATCGGTATCAGTTCCTGTGAAGAGTAAACTAACTCATAATCTCTCATCCTATGGAGATACTTGAGTATACTTTTCACAGCAGTCCAGTGCCTTGGACCCGGATTTGACTAATACTTGCCCATCATGCCTACTGCATAGCATATATCTGGTCTCGTGCACTGCATATCATACATCAGACTTCATACAACCGAAGCATAAGGTATCTTCTGCATCTCTGCCCTCTCCTTAGGAGTCTTAGGACCCTGATCCTTGGACAATTTCATTCCATGTCTGAATGGAACCAGTCTCTTCTTGGAGTTGTGCATACTGAATCTGACCAAGATAGTCTCTATGTAGGCTGACTGTGACAGCGAGAGAGTCTTGTTCTGGCGAGCTCGAGTTACCTTGATCCCCAGAACATAACTCGCTTCACTCAGGTCTTTCATGTCAAATTGAGAGGATAACCACACCTTCACTATGGACAACGTTCCAACATCGTTTCTAATGAGCAGGATATCGTCCATGTAAAGTACCAGAAAAATTACTGTAGTCTTATCGCTCCTTTTATAAACACATGGTTCATCTACGTTCTGTTCAAATCCATAAGACTGGATAGCCTGATCAAAACGCATGTTCCATCTTCTGGATGCTTGCTTCAGTCCATAAATGGACCTTTGCAACTTGCACACCAGACTTTCCTGACCTTTTGTGACAAAGCCTGGAGGCTGGGACATAGAGATATCTTCTTCCAAATCCCCGTTGAGGAATGCGGTCTTGACGTCTATTTGCCAGATCTCCTAATTATAATAGGCTGTAATGGACAAGAGGATTCAGATTGACTTAATCATAGCCATTGGCAAAAAGGTTTCGTCATAGTCGATCCCTTTTCGCTGGATATAACCCTTAGCGACTAGTCTAGCTTTGTAAGTCTCAACAGTATCATCCGGACCTCTTTTTCTTTTGTACACCCACTTACACCCAATATATTTAATATTGTGAGGTGGTGTTATAAGTGTCCAGACCGAGTTATGGGACATCGATGTCAGTTCTGCCTCCATGGCTTTCTGCCATGCTGCATGGTCAGAGGATATCATCGCTTCGTCATAGTTCAGAGGATCATCATCCTGAAACTCTGGATCTACCATGAAGGCTTCTCCAATATATCTATCAGGAGCACTTGTGGTCCTCCCACTGCGACGAGCCTGCGGTGGTTCCATAAGAGTCGATTCTACAGTATCGTTTATCTTAGTGGTATCGGCTCCCACTACGTTTTCTGTCTGTGTACTCCCATCAGTACCAAGCAATTCTTCAAGAACTACTTTACTGGTGGGCTTATGGTCTATTAAATAATCCTGCTCCAGGAATACGGTGTTCGTCGAGACGATAACCTTTATATCATCAGGATCATAAAATAAACCACCCTTTGTCTCTTTTGGATACCCAACGAACAGACATACCTTAGTCTTTGACTCCATCTTATCTCGCTTGTCCTTCCGCATATGTGCTGGACAACCCCAAATCCTAAAGTGCTGTAGGCTTGGTTTTCGCTTCAACCACAGCTTTCAAGGAGTTAAAGGTACTGACTTTGATGGAACAAAGTTCAAAGTATATGTTGCCGTCTCTAGGGCATATCCCTAAAAACTAGGTGGCAATGTTGCATAACTCATCATAGTCCGAACCATGTCTAACAAAGTTTGGTTTCTCCTCTCAGATACACCATTTTGTTGCGGTGTCCCTAGTGCAGTCAACTGGGATACGATCCCATGCTCACACAGGTACCCAATAAATTCATCCGATAGGTATTCGCCTTCTTGATCCGATCGAAGAGACTTGATACTTTTACCCGTCTGCTTTTCTGCTTTAGCTCTGAACTCCTTGAACTTATCAAAGGATTCAGACTTCCGCCGCATTAGGTTATGTATCCAAACCTCGAGTGATCATCCGTGAAGATGATGAAATACTTGAAGCCTCCTATGGCACAGACACTTATGGGCCCACATATACCAACTCTAATACCTCCTGAGATCTGCTACCTTTGGCTTGGAAAGATCTTTTAGTCATCTTGCCTTCCAGGCAAGACTCACATGTTGGGAGGCTTTCTGAAGTATCTGGACTTAAAAGTCATATCTTAACCAATCTGTGAATCCCGTCTGAGGCTATGTGTCCAAGCCTTAGATGCCAAAGAAGTATTAGATTATCTGAGGGATTTTTTCTTTTAGATGAGTTATCCTGCTTATGATTGGAGTTAATTACATAGAAACTATTCTGTATCTTTCCCTTACAAACAAAGGAACCATTCAATTTAATTGACACACCAGAAACATCAAATAAAACTAAAAAACCTTCATTATTCAATAAGGAAATAGAAATTAAGTTTCGTCTCAAGAACGGTACATAAAGTATGTCTCTATGTAATAAACTTCTTCTATCAAGAAACTGCAAGACGATATCTGTAATACCCGAAACACCAGAACTGGCTTTTGCTGAAGACACCTTATTTATATATATATATATATATATATATATATATATTATAATATCGATAATAGTTAAAGATTTTGTTTTTGGTTAACTGTCATGTCAGTGTATGGGTTGTGTTGGACCGAACCATAGGTCCTGGATCCGAGTCGTGAGGTGACCTCGGAAGAATAGTATTTGGAGCATGAATGGGTATGTGCGTGTGTTAATGCATGACATTCTTGGTTAACATAATTAATTAATAAAATAATAGGGTGGCTAGTGTGTCGGACCCGACGAGGTTCACGCGTCGACGCGTCTCGGCACAACCCGAGTCAAGGGTAAGTCAGGCCCGGAGCGAGCCGACCTAGAAATGTATTAGAAAAAAAAAAATCAAAAACTAAAACTTTAAAAAGCAAAACCCAAAACCCAACCCAACTCATTCTCTCTCCCTCACCCTCTCATCTGACCCGTACCCAAACTCACCCCCAAAACCCAACCCAACTCTCTCTCTCTCTCTCTCTCTCTCTCTCCTTTTCCCTCTCAACCCAACCGAACCCAGCCCTTTCCCCTCTCTCTCTCTCTTAATCCCAAACCCATACCTTACCCCAAACCCAAACCCGAACTCAACCCCGAACCCCCCAAACCCGCTCAGACCCTCTCTCTCTCTCTCTCTCTCTCTCTCTCTCTCTTTCTCTCTTTCTCTCTCTCTCATTTCTGAGATCTCCCTCTCTCTCATCAGATCTCACCTCTCTCACCCCAATCCTCCAAAATCCGGTCGTGAATCCGGCCCCGAATCCCACCGCCGCCACCCCGGATCCCGCCGACCGCCGCTGCGAATCCCGCCGGCCGCCGTCCCTCTTTCCGAGCCCGAACCCCACCGGCCGTCGCCCCTCTTCCCGAGCCCGAAATCCCGCCGACATAGTCAGCTGGCGACCCCCTTTCCCCCTTAAAAACCCGATCCTTATCCGACCCCCCCCGCTCCCCTCTGATTTCTCACTCTCTCTCTTCTGATCTCTCTCTATCTCTCCTCTGCATCTCCCTCACTCCCCCTCCCTCTCTCGGTTTCTGCCGGCGCCGCCCGACGGCCGCCGCCGCTCAGGTGAGAGGCCCCCCCCCTCCGGCCTCCCTCTCTTGTGTCGCCACCCGGCCCGATCACGGGTACCTCGCCCCGATCCGGCGCCCCCGTCGTCGCACGGCCCCGACGCCGTCACCAACAACCCGACGACCCGAATCGCCCGACGGCCTCCGCTGAAGCGAGGTCCTCGGTCTCCCACTCTTTGTGTTGCCAACCCGGCCCGACCACTGACACCTAGCAACCCCGACCTGACCCGACGGCCGCCACCCATCAACGGTGGGCCTGCCACCTCGGCCATCCCCTCGCCTTGACGCCGTTCACCGTCGCACGGCCCTGGTGCCGTCGCCCTGTTGCAAACGATCGAACCACCCGACGCCTATCACTGGTGCCCCGCAGCCCCAATCCGGCCCGATTCCCCTTGCCCCATCACCGGCGCAGCAACGCTATGACCCGATCCGACCCCGGAGCCCTTCTCTCTCTATCTCTCTTTTGTGTACGATCGTCGACCACAACCCCGGTAGGCTGCCTAGCTAGAATCAGGAGCCCTCCTCTCTCTTGTGTGACTGTGTGTGTGTGTGCGTGGCCATCGGCCACTACCTCGGTAGGCCGTCCAGCCATGGCCCGACGTCGAAGGCCTCTCCTCTACCTCTGCCTCTCTCTCCCTCTTTCTCTATTTATGTGTGGGTGAGCGCCTCCTACGAGCCTCGCCGCCCAATGACGACGAACCCCACCGGCCACCACCCAACCCAGGGTTCGCCTCGACTCCCCTCTTCTAAGTAAACGTGTGTGCGAGCGTGAGCGAGCGGGTACGAGCACCTTGATCCCGATAATTCTTTGGACGGCCGATGCCGACAACTCCGAACGCCTCTACAACTTAGGACTGATAGCATACCTGTGTGAGTACATTTAGTAACCGTTTATGTGCATGTGTGTGCATATGCAATCAAGAGAGCATGATCGAGCGGTGCAAGCACGAGCTTACATCCTGAATCAACATGACCCCCTTTTCCCACTGATCTCCATCTCTCTCTCTCTTCCGATCTCTCTCTATATGTGGGGCTACGAGCAACCGACCGGAGCAAAGGCATCCGGCGACGGAGAAGATCAACGGACCAAAGGAGTTGCAGCTGGAGCCGACAACCCCCATCAGCAGGTCAGCCGCCCCCCTTCGTTTCCCTATTTTTTTCTCTTGGTGCTGTTGAGACCAACCCGACCCCTAGCCCCTGTGGCATAATCCTTCGATATGGCTAAGGCTGCCGGCATGGTGGCCGACAGATGTACAGTCGATAAATCCCGACCAAGACCCGGCCAGGCCCCCATTTGGGCTGACGACCAACCGGCCACCCTACCACTATTCAAATCTAGTCCCCCTCTACCCTCGCTATTGTGAGCACCGATAACCTGCGGTCGGCAGTGAAGTAGTGAGTGGCTCTGGCCACCCTCGGCCTAGCATCACCCCAAGCGCCTTATGATTAGTAGTCGAGAAACCCACTTGAGACTAACTGATCTTATCGAGCGATGTTGCACCTTGTGCATGGCGGTGAACCACTGTAGGTTATGCAACCGTACATCATCGATCACACCATTTTATGTGCAAAAGAGACAGTGCCCGATGGGTCCCAGAGCATCTTTCGACCAATTCCGAGATTCGATCGGTTAAGGCAGGATAGTCACCGCCAATCCGGGTCTAGACTCGGCAGGCTTGTAGGTTTTAATTGTCAATCTAGTCCCTTGAGCTCACACTCGAGCTTAGTGGGGCTGATCTCATTGGGTCGCGCATGCCTCAGAATTTATAATACCGATGCGGGTCAGACCGTCTTGTATAGTCATTTGCGCACGAGACCGACCCCCCTTGGCGGCAACAATACACTAGGTGGATCACCGGTGCAATTCCCGTGTGAGTCTCTCATTTAAGAGAACGAACCATCTAGATCCACATCTAGCCCGAAGTCATCTCGGGCGGATGACGAATCGACCCCCAATCTTATCTATAACTGGCCCTACTGTTGCACACCTTGGTGTGATGTGGAAGGTTCCTCGGAGCATGATAGCATGCTAGTGACAACAACCGACGCGGTTACGATCGTTTAGTCGGATTAGTACAATTGGATCTTAGTGCAACTCTTTGCATCGGCAACACCAACTAACCAAGACGGTACCTTGGCGTATCGTTTTGCGTGCTAGTAGATAGGCGTCCGATGACGCATAAATTCTTGACTCTGCCAACTCAGGCCAAACCCTATTTTATTTAGCAGTGTTATACACTTGGTGATAGTTTTATTAGTGACACATAAATATTTGCAAATTACCAGTTCGTGACCGGGACGATCCAGCTGCAGGCGGAGCGGAAGGCAGTTGACGGGAGTTTGTGTGTGATCGATAACCAGGTGACATCTACTCCCCTTCCCGTGGTCTTTGATAGTGGAAAATGAGAACAACTAGGGTAAGTATCCATAGTACTGCATGCGGGTCCCGCCGGGTATCACCGCATGTAGTCACGTGGACCCCTCCTTGCATGCGAAGTCGCGAGTCTGGCGACGCATGCTTTAAAATATGAATAAAATGATCATACTTTAAAATATTAATAAAATAATTATAATTATTGCATGGACACCGTAATTAGATATTCCCTTAAATTAAAATATAATTTGAATAAATAATGATTATCGGGATCCACCCTACTAAAAGGAGTGGCAACCCTAATACACTGGTTTTGGGGGAGTGTAGGTCGAATCGCTTTAAGAGCGATGTGACCTTTAGCTGTAGTGCTGTTATGGTTTGCGAGAGCAGTACAGGACCTGGGTTAAAATGTTGCAAATTATTAATCACCGTATGCATTTTTTTAATTGTCTCAGTATATATGTAGAAATAATTATTTACTATTTGAGCATTTAATATTTTGTTAAAATGGTTGAAATTGAGAAGATTAGGACCCCGTGCGCGCAAGGGCCGTGAACCACCCTGCACGCACAGTTGAAGATCGGTAGGCTATGGGGTCACGGGCAAGGATTGTGGTAAAGCCAATAGGTGGTGCCCTCGAGTAGGGATTGGCCTAGCAATTCCTGTCCCGGGGTAGTTGAAGCCCCCAAGGAAAGCAAGTTGGGCGGTAGAGCTCCACCGTGAAAGACGGGAAACCCCTTATGATCATATGGGTGACTTTGCGCATGGTGTCGGAGTATGCACGGCGAGAGAGTTGGCCCTCTACATTGAAATAAAAGGCCCTTTAGTAATGCCCGACCGGGGGCAGGATGAACAAAATATCCGGGGTTCACATTAGGATAGAGATTTTATATAATTACTTATTAACAACTATGGAATATAAAATTATAGAGCATGATAATCTAGTGATATTTAGAAGATCTTTTTGTTTAAATAATTCATTTACACTATAGAACATTGAATGAACTTTATGTTAGATAATCTAGTTACAGTAGGTGTGGCATGAGAAAACAGACTGCTGGTAGGATTAGGTTATTATTTTGTAAATATCAATATGTACTAGGACTGCTAATTATAACATAAATTAATTAGATCGGTTGTCTCATATTATTAAAGGCCACTAGGATGTCACTAGCCATTAATTTGGCTAATCTCCCAATTTCCCATTGGGGGCTACTCTTTCCCACGAGTAGACTCTCCTGCAGGTACGGTGGTTCAGGAGTAGCAGTGGGAGACCAGAGGCGGAGTTAGGGTTGCGATAGTGTTCTATCTTCAGTGTATCGTCTTGTGGTTTTTCTTATTCTAGCAATGTAATCGATTGATTTGGAATAAATATTATTTAGTCTAGTCAGTTTTTGTGATTGTTAGTGGTGATAATCCAGCTGAATCTTCTGGGTAGGCCTCTCCTCAAGGCCCCAATCCTAGGATAGCTCACTATGAAAATATAAATCTTAAAGTGACCTAATCGACTAGCCCTGTAGTTAGGATCCCTAACCCAGTCCCCGAGTGCTAGAGAGCGGGCGATGCTACTCGGCTCGCCATCAGAGGCTTGAGCCTCGTGCTCCCTTAAGAGGGACTTCTGTCAGCATGTGTGGCACCGGTAGGCCGCGCATGCTGAGAGGATAACCCGATTGAAGGTCGAGCTTAGTTATATCTCTGTCGATAAAAAAATTTTATCTCTCTTTTTTTTAAAAATTGAAAATATTTTTACATAAATCAAGTTTTAAAATACCCCTTGTTTTTCTCTCTTTCTTCTTTGGAGAGAGCTGCAGTCTTGTGAGAAAACCCTAATTAGTGTATTTAGGCGACGTAACCCTAAATCCCTTGGTTTTTCTTCAACTTACACCCCAGGGATCGGTTCCAGATTTCTGGGGCGTGACAGCTGGTATCAGAGCTTAGGGATATGTTCCTAGGGGTTTTATTAGGATATTATCTTGTGATTATTTTAACGGGAGGTTTAGGCTGTACTAGTGCTTGGGTGATTCTAGAGATAGTCGAGAGATTGATTTGGTAGTATATCTTAGAGTAGTCAGTGGTAGCTTAGTGTGCGAGAGTCTATGGTTTATTGTACTTGGAGGAATTGATTAGTAGCTAAGACGTTGTTTATACTTATGTATTTGATCGATAGGGACTCGAGGTGTTAATCTATCTATTATGCGGATTGATAAGAATTATGTTTGTCTCCGCACCTTAATGTTTAGGCTCAGAGCTAGTCGCAATGACTCAGGTAGGAATCACCTAAAATATCTTAAACAAGGATAGTGTTGGAGTCAATCTCGAAGTTTTTGTTGAAGTCTAATGTTTATTTGGATTTGGTAGTTGTTGAACTTTAGCATTAGAAACCTAGCCAGTATTTTAGGACTCCTTAATGTTCGTTGACCCTTAGCACTAGAGACCTAGCCGGTATTTTAGGATTTCTTGATTTTCCATCGACTATTAGTATTAGAGGCTTAGTCGGTATTTTTAGGATTGTCTATTATTTAAGTTCTAGGTATAATAACTGGGTTGGTATAAAGCTTATATGTCATTTTAAAATAAATCCTATGAGTAGTGATAATGACCCTTGGGGGTAGTGGTTTCAAAGAGTATACGAGGAGATGGAAGTCACAGGTAGTGGTATGAGTTCATGTGGTTAGTAGATTTCGGAATGTCTTGATGAAGACCCTCGCGGTGAGGTATGCACTGTTTCTCGGAAACTTTGGTGGTGGATTATGAATGTCCGGTAAAGGACATTGTAAGGCTACGCACTGACTCTTCGGCACCTTTGGCAGTTGGTTTCGTAGTTCCTATTGTGGGGGAAAATCTTCGTGCCGACCCGAAGACCTCACCTCACCAGTCAATTGAAGTTGAAGATTGTTGTTTGATCTGTCGATGGAAGTTGGGACTCTCAATATGCAAGTAGAGAAAATTGGACACGAGAGATGTGATCGCGGAGTTCAGCCGAAGCCTACGTCTCCGTGCTATAGGGAGCAACCCGAATTCACTAACACTTTGATCAAAGTGACCTCGACAGGTCGAGTGTCACTGAGGTCTCTCTAATCTCTTCGAGGATAAGAAGAAGATCAAGAAGAATTGGAGATTGAGAGGGTTGGAACTTCCTGAGCTCTGATTTTCTGAAATCAGATATCAGATGATGATGGCACTGGATTTTCTACTTGGATTTGAAATCGGATCCTTTTACATTCGAAGGCTCTGCTATTTATAGGATTCTTGGTGGTAAATGGCGGTTTCTGCTGCAGCATCTGGGGATCCTCCAGGTAAAGCTGGTGGGCCCCGCTACCGTCTCCTGGGGGTTTCCACAGGCTATTGGGCCTACCAGGCAGGGCCGGTGGGTCCCGCAATAGTCTTTATGGGCCCACCAGGCAGGGCTGGTGGATCCCGCTGTAGTCTTCGTGGGCCCACCAGGTAGGGCCGGTGGGTCCCGCGATAGTCTTTGTGGGCCCACCAGGCAGGGCTGGTGGGTCCCGCTGTAGTCTTCGTGGGCCCACCAGGCAGGGCCGGTGGGTCCCGCTGTAGTCTTCGTGGGCCCACCAGGCAGGGCCGGTGGGTCCCGCTGTAGTCTTCGTGGGCCCACCAGGCAGGGCCGGTGGGTCCCGCTGTAGTCTTCGTGGGCCCACCAGGCAGGGCCGGTGGGTCCCGCTGCTTGCAGACTTCTTGCCAAAATTTGCACCCACACCTATTGGAACTGGCGGCAGAGCTTGCATGTTCTCAAAAGGAACTTTGGCAGCTAGTTATGCAGTTTTTAATTGGACTCGCGAGAAATAGTATACTGGTCATATGACAGTGACGTTAAAATAAAACTGTGATAATTAAGTACGAGAATGATGTTAATGATAATGTAAAGGGTTTTGCCTATGTTTATGGAATTTAGAAATACTTTATCGGTTAGGATCTTAAGAATAATCATTGTTTAGCTGATTCACCTCGTTTTGTTTCTAGTCACCCTTCGATTGAAGTTACTTTTGTTTGCTTCAGTTTCTTCCAAATAATTGCTATTAGATCACCGAATGTTGAGAATGTGCTAGTTTCTCGGTTATCCCTGTTTCCTCTAAGATTATCTCGTTTAGACCCAACATGTTTAGCCTTGTCTGGATTTATTTCGAGTTGTCTCTATTTGACTCAGTTCGCTTATTCTCATTTCTTTTTCGTGTTTGTCAGGTCTCTATCTAATTAACTCGACTCGTTTAAGGTAAGAATTTAATACTTTGCGCTGGTTGGTCATTAGGTTTCTAGTAGGTAACTTCTTCAACTAAATCAGGGTTGCTTTAGTTGAGGACTAGTCACCCAGCCGTATAGTATGTGGCATAATTCTGTTATCTTGGATTCAACATTATATATGTTAGTCAGTAGGTACGTTGGGTGTCCAATTTTGTGTTATAGTGGTGTTTTTCCTTAGATGATGTTAGCGTAGTAATGGTTTTGTAGGTACTAGAGGTGTTCTCTCTTGAGTGGAATCTTATAGGATTTAAGTCTAGGCGTACTAGTTCGAGTCATCTAGTTCTCGCTTTCAATTTGGATCCATAGTTATAGGGTTTATATGTAGGAAATATATTTCTGCGTTAGTATCATTATTTGAGAATGTCTCGTGATCTTGTTTCGTGAATCAGATTTCTACCTCACTTTTGAATAAGGGGGACGCTCCATATCCAGGGAAGGGAGATAATCCAGAGTCACGAAATTTTTAATAGTCCATAGTAGTTAGGACCACGATTGAAGATTATGCCTTGTGTGAGCTCCACGAAAGCCTAATGTTCTAATCCTATCCTAATAATTATGAGACTCGATTTATTTTACGTTAGGTTAGTTGAGAGAATAGACTCGCTAGTAGTAGAGTTTAAAGCGTAATTTTCTTTTTGGTAAGTATGATGTAGTATAACATTTCTACCGGTGGTATTAGTGAGGATCAAGGTATCTATTATAACTGTCTTTGATCTATTGTTTTATTTTTATTTTTTATTTTTTTTCCTTGGTTTGGTTATAAATGCGCTAGAGTTGTAACCTAAGTATAAGTAGTTGAATTTTTGGGACGAAAATTTTATTAAGGTGGATAGGATGTAATACCCGAAACCCCAGAACTGGCTTTTGCTGAAGACACCTTATTTTTTTTTATATATATATTATAATATCGACAATAGTTAAAGAGTTTGTTTTTGGTTAACTGTCATGTCAGTGTATGGGTTGTGTTGGACCGGACCATAGGTCCTGGATCCGAGTCGCGAGGCGACCTCGGAAGAATAGTATTTGGAGCATGAATGGGTATGTGCGTGTGTTAATGCATGACATTCTTGGTTAGCATAATTAATTAATAAAATAATAGGGTGGCTAGTGTGTCGGACCCGACGAGGTTCACGCGTCGGCGCGTCTCGGCGCAACCCGAGTCAAAGGTAAGTCAAGCCCGGAGCGAGCCGACCTAGAAATGTATTAGAAAAAAAAAAAAAATCAAAAACTAAAACTTTAAAAAGCAAAACCCAAAACCCAACCCAACTCATTCTCTCTCCCTCACCCTCTCATCTGACCCGTACCCAAACTCACCCCCAAAACCCAACCCAACTCTCTCTCTCCCTCTCAACCCAACCGAACCCAGCCCTTTCCCCTCTCTCTCTCTCTCTCTCTCTCTCTCTCTCTCTCTCTTAATCCCAAACCCATACCTTATCCCAAACCCAAACCCAAACCCAAACCCGAACTCAACCCCGAACCCCCCAAACCCGCTCAGACCCTCTCTTTCTCTCTCTCTTTCTTTCTCTCTTTCTCTCTCTCTCTCTCTCTCATTTCTGAGATCTCCCTCTCTCTCATCAGATCTCACCTCTCTTACCCCGATCCCCCAAAATCCGGCCGTGAATCCCGCCCCGAATCCCACCGCCGCCGCCCCGGATCTCGCCGCGAATCCCGCCGACCGCCGCTGCGAATCCCGCCGGCTGCCGTCCCTCTTCTAGAGCCCGAACCCCGCCGGCCACCGCCCCTCTTCCCGAGCCCGAAATCCCGCCGACATAGTCCACTGGCGACCCCCTTTCCCCCTTAAAAACCCGATCCTTATCCGACCCCCCCCCCGCTCCCCTCTGATCTCTCACTCTCTCTTCTGATCTCTCTCTATCTCTCCTCTGCATCTCCCTCACTCCCCCTCCCTCTCTCGGTTTCTGCCGGCGCCGCCCGACGGCTGCCGCCGCTCAGGTGAGAGGCCCCCCCCCTCCGACCTCCCTCTTTTGTGTCGCCACCCGGCCCGACCACGGGTACCTCGCCCCGATCCGGCGCCCCCGTCGTCGCACGGCCCCGACGCCGTCACCAACAACCCGACGACCCGAACCGCCCGACGGCCTCCGCTGAAGCGAGGTCCTCGGTCTCCCACTCTTTGTGTTGCCAACCCGGCCCTACCACCGACACCTAGCAACCCCGACCCGACCCGACGGTCGCCACCCATCAACGGTGCCCCATCACCCTGCCACCTTGGCCAGCCCCTCGCCTCGACGCCGTTCACCGTCGCACGGCCCTGGTGCCGTTGCCCCGTTGCCAACGACCGAACCACCCGACGCCTATCACTAGTGCCCCGCAGCCCCAATCCGGCCCGATTCCTCTTGCCCCATCACCGACGCAGCAACGCCATGACCCGATCCGACCCCGGAGCCCTTCTCTCTCTATCTCTCTCTTGTGTACGATCGTCGACCACAACCCCGGTAGGCTGCCCAGCCAGAACCAGGAGCCCTCCTCTCTCTTGTGTGACTGTGTGTGTGTGTGTGTGCGTGGCCATCGGCCTCTACCTCGGCAGGTCGCCCAGCCATGGCCCGACATCGGAGGCCTCTCCTCTGCCTCTGTCTCTCTCTCCCTCTTTCTCTATTTATGTGTGGGTAAGCGCCTCCTATGAGCCTCGCTGCCCAACGACGATGAACCCCACCGGCCACCACCTAACCCAAGGTTCGCCTCGACTCCCCTCCTATAAGTAAACGTGTGTGCGAGCGTGAGCGAGCGGGTGCGAGCACCTTGATCCCGGTAATTCTTTGGACGGCCGATGCCGACAACTCCGAACGCCTCTCTCAACTTAGGACTGATAGCATGCCTGTGTGAGTACGTTTAGTAACCGTTTGTGCATGTGTGTGCATATGCAATCAAGAGAGCATGATCGAGCGGTGCAAGCACGAGCTTCCATCCTGAATCAACATGACCCCCTTTTCCCACCGATCTCCATCTCTCTCTCTTTCGATCTCTCTCTATATGTGGGGCTACGAGCAGCTGACCAGAGCAAAGGCATTCGCCGACGGAGAAAATCACCCGACCAAAGGAGTTGCAGCTGGAGCCGACAACCCCCATCAGTAAGTCAGCCACCCCCCTTCGTTTCCCTATTTTTTTCTCTTGGTGCTGTTGAGACCAACCCGACCCCTAGCCCCTGTGGCATAATCCCTTGATACAGCTAAGGCTGCCGGCACGGTAGCCGACAGATGTACAGTCGATAAATCCCGACCAAGACCCGGCCAGGCCCCCATTTGGGCTGACGACCAACCGGCCACCCTACCACTAGTCAAATCCAGTCCCCCTCTACCCTCGCTATTGTGAGCACCGATAACCTGCGATCGACAGTGAAGTAGCGAGTGGCTCTGACCACCCTCGGCCTAGCATCACCCCAAGCGCCTTATGATTAGTAGTCGAGAAAACCCGCTTGAGACTAACTGATCTTATCGAGCGATGTTGCACCTTGTGCATGGCGGTGAACCACTGTAGGTTATGCAACCGTACATCATCGATCACACCATTTTATGTGCAAAAGAGACAATGCCCGATGGCTCCCAGAGCATCTTCCGACCAATTCCGAGATTCGACCGGTTAAGGCAGGATAGTCACCGCCAATCCGGGTCTAGACTCGGCAGGCTTGTAGGTTTTAATTGTCAATCTAGTCCTTTGAGCTCACACTCGAGATTAGCGGGCCTGATTTCATCGGGTCGCGCATATCTCAGAATTTATAATACCGATGCGGGTCAGACCGTCTTGTATAGTTATTTGCGCACGAGACCGACCCCCCTTGGCGGCAACAATACACTAGATGGACCACCGGTGCGATTCCCGTGTGAGTCCCTCATTTAAGAGAATGAACCATCTAGATCCACATCTAGCCCGAAGTCATCTCGGGCGGATGACGAATCGACCCCCAATCTTATCTATAACTGGCCCTACTGGTGCACACCTTGGTGTGATGCGGAAGGTTCCTCGGAGCATGATAGCATGCTAGTGACAACAACCGACTCGGTTACGATCGTTTAGTCAGATTAGTACAATTGGATCTTAGTGCAACTCTTCGCATCGGCAACACCAACTAACCAAGACGATACCTTGGCGCATCGTTTTGCGTGCCAGTAGATAGGCGTCCGATGACGCATAAATTCTTGACTCTGCCAAATCAGGCCAAACCCTGTTTTATTTAGAAGTGTTATACACTTGGTGATAGTTTTATTAGTGACATATAAATGTATGCAAATTACCAGTTCGTGACCGGGACGATCCAGCCGCAGGCGGAGCGGAAGGCAGTTGACGGGAGTTTGTGTGTGATCAACAACCAGGTGACATCTACTCCTCTTCCCGTGGTCTTTGATAGTGGGAAATGAGAACAACTAGGGTAAGTGTCCATGGTACTGCATGCGGGTCCCGCCGAGTATCGCCGCATGTAGTCACGTGGACCCCTCATTGCATGCGAAGTCGCGAGTCTGGCGACGCATGCTTTAAAATATGAATAAAATGATCATACTTTAAAATTTTAATAAAATAATTATAATTATTGTATGGACACCGTAATTAGGTATTCCCTTAAATTAAAATATAATTTGAATAAATAATAATTATCGGGACCCACCTTACTAAAAGGAGTGGCAACCCTAATATACTGGTTTTGGGGGAGTGTAGGTCGAATCGCTTTAAGAGCGATATGACCTTTAGCTGTAGTACTGTTATGGGTTGCGAGAGCAGTGCGGGACCTGGGTTAAAATATTGCAAATTATTAATCACCGTATGCATTTTTCTTTAATTGTCTCAGTATATGTGTAGAAATAATTATTTACTGTTTGATCATTTAATATTTTGTTAAAATGGGTGAAATTGAGAAGATTAGGACCCGTGCGCGCAAGGGCCGTGAACCACCCTACGCGCACAGCTGAAAATCAGTAAGCTATGGGGTCACAGGCAAGGATTGTGGTAAAGCTAATAGGTGGTGCCCTCGAGTAGGGATTGGCCTAGCAATTCCTGTCCCAGGGTAGTTGAAGCCCCCAAGGAAAGCAAGTTGGGCGGTAGAGCTCCACCGTGAAAGACGGGAAACCCCTTATGATCATATGGGGGACTTTGCGCATGGTGTCGGAGTATGCGCGGCGAGAGAGTTGGCCCTCTATATCGAAATAAAAGGCCCTATAGTAATGCCCGATCGGGGGCAAGATGAACAAAATATCCGGGGTTCACATTAGGATAGAGATTTTATATAATTACTTATTAACAACTATGGAATATGAAATTGTAGAGCATGATAATCTAGTGATATTTAGAATATCTTTTTGTTTAAATAGTTCATTTACACTATAGAACATTGAATGAACTTTATGTTAGATAATCTAGTGACAGTAGGTGTGGCATGAGAAAACAGACTGCTGGTAGGATTAGGTTATTCTTTTGTAAATATCAATATGTACTAGGACTGCTAATTATAATGTAAATTAATTAGATCGGTTGTCTCATATTATTAAAGGCCACTAGGATGTCACTAGCCATTAATTTGGCTAATCTCCCAATTTCCCATTGGGGGCTACTCTTTCCCACGAGTAGACTCTCCTGCAGGTACGACGGTTTAGGAGTAGCAGTGGGAGACCAGAGGTGGAGTTAGGGTTGCGATAGTGTTCTATCTTCAGTGTATCGTCTTGTGGTTTTTCTTATTCTAGCAATGTAATCGATTGATTTGGAATAAATATTATTTAGTCTAGTCAGTTTTTGTGATTGTTAGTGGTGATGATCCAGCTGAATCTTCTGGGTAGGCCTCTCCTCAAGGCCCCAATCCTAGGATAGCTCACTATGAAAATATAAATCTTAAAGTGACCTAATCGACTAGCCCTGTAGTTAGGATCCCTAACCCAGTGCCCGAGTGCCAGAGAGCGGGCGATGCTACTCGGCTCGCCATCAGAGGCTTGAGCCTCATGCTCCCTTAAGAGGGACTTCTGTCAGCATGTGGGGCACCGGTAGACCGCACATGCTGAGAGGATAGCCCGGTTGAAGGTCGAGCTTAGTTATATCTCTGTCGATAAAAAATTTTATCTCTCTTTTTTTTAAAAATTGAAAATATTTTTACAAAAATCAAGTTTTAAAATACCCCTTGTTTTTCTCTCCTTCTTCTTTGGAGAGAGTTGCAGTCTTGTGAGAAAACCCTAATTAGTGTAGTTAGGCGACCTAACCCTAAATCCCTTGGTTTTTCTTCAACTCACACCCCAGGGATCGGTTCCAGATTTCTGGGGCGTGATAATATCTCCAACTGCTTCAGCCTCTGCCACAGCCTTAGTTCCCATGCTTAGGATCATCTCCCCATCACCCAGTTTTCTTGTCTCCTTGAACCCCTGTAAGTTATTGCAAGCATGGTTAGTGGAATCAGAATCCACAATCCATGAAACTGGAGAACAACTGGATACTATAAGAGATTCCACTATGTGGATTTGAGATATACCTGTCTCATCCTTCTTGGGAGCCGCACGACAGTCGCCCTTCCAGTACCCCTTCTTGCCGCATCGGAAACATTTTCCTTTGTGCTTCGCCGGACCATCCTGCTTAGGAACTTGCGACTGCACCTGGCCCATCTTCACGGGCTTCTTAGACTTTCTTTTTTGAAACTTACCTTTGGCTTTCAGAAAAGACTTCCGCTCTACGTTCAGGGATTGGGCTCCTACCTTCATCTCGTCCTCTGCCGCCTAGAGTGCCGCTAGGAGCTCTGCGTTAGATATCTCCAACCGGTTAAGGTTAAAGTTGGTAACGAAGCCCTCAAACGATCGTGACAGAGACGCGAGAAAAATATCGGTCTGGATCTCTGCATCCAAGATAACATCGAAGGAACTAAGCTCATTCACATAGCCAAACAATTTCAGCATATGATCCCGAACTAAAGTCCCCTCTGCCATCTTCGTGGACACCAATTTCTTGATGGTCAGGTAACGAGTTACTCGACTACGACCCTCAAATATTTCCTTTAAATAGAGCATCATGTCTGAAGCGAAGGCCATGTCTTCGACTTGCTTCTGAAGGACGGTCTGTAAAGATGCCACTATATAGCACTTGCACATCTTATCAGCGTCTAGCCAGTCTTTCTATTCCTTCAATTGAGCCTCAGTAGCACTTGGCCCCGGCATGGCCGGTTGAGGGGTGCTTAGGGCAATTGTGTGTTTGCCAACCCTTAGGACGAGCATCAGGTTATGCTTCCAGTCCTCGTAGTTTGGTCCCGTAAGTTTGTTATCATTAAGGATGGAGGCAAGGGGATCGAGCTTGGTCATGATTTCTGAAAACAATTGTTTAAAGCAAAAATTAGGGTCTACCATAATCTATTTATAGAATTTAAAAATAGATAATATTTACTCCAGCCGCTATGTCTTCACTACCTCAAGTAGAGGCATCCAGGAATCTAAATTCCCTGGGCTCGAGCACTGAGACTATCGGCCTTGAATTGGAGACAACAACTCGATGAGAGCATGCAACCACTTTTGCCAACCGGGTTTTTGCGACCTAGTCTTCATCAGAATTACCTATGGCAAACTGAAAGACCTCCCAGTCTCCTTTTGGCCAGCTTTATGTGACCCGCCCGTGCAGCAACTGTGGCTTCACATAAGTTTTCGGATGCCTCCCACAAATCTAGGTGGTGTCGGCAGGGGGGTTCATAGGCTCCCGTGGTGCAGGAAAAAATCGTCACCCACTGCCACCGGCATCCTCCATGTCCCGAAGGAAGCCACTAGGCGAACCAGCATGGAAGGAAACACAACTCTCACCTGGTGGGAATATCGAACTGCATACCTCCTACCCAGACCCTTAGCCGGTTGATTGTGGAGATCAGGGGCTCCCCTTTGGAGGAAACCTCTTACACATCCATTCTTTATGAGGTTTTATGCATATCTAGAAAGGTCACGACCTCCTAGACTTAGACCCTGGTCTACCGTGCTCCCACTAGGATTACAAACCTTCCCACAAAGCATTAGTATCCTTGGAAAATATCATAGTCCCTACCTTGAATACTCAGCTTTCGCCTTTCTTGTAAGGATCACATTACATATATTCCAAGGATCCCGATACCTCACTAGTTTGCCCATAATCCTAAGATCTGGAGCCTAGCCTAAGGTCAACGTGGAAAGGACTCCCACTAGAATGACGTTTCGTTCATAATTTGATACCTGATGTCATAGTAGACCTCATCTCATTATAGGTTTCGATGCTGGCCAAATAGGGACATCCGACAACCTCCGCCGGACCTCAACCTAATGATGTCATAACCAAATCGGGATGAGTTCACACTACCATCAAACGTCAACTAGAAACGATTATCACTTAGTGGAATCCTAACCTAACTTGGTCGCTAGGACCATGTGGGGAAAGGGTATCCCACCAGGGTTATCATACTTCTTATGGGGGCATTAGTTATCTCTTAACAAATCTAACACTACGTCTATCTCGGTGCACAGTACTTGGCTATCTGAACTACCACGAGGGCGGTTACCACCTTTCCTTTAGCTAGCCATCGGATTCACATGTGTTAGAACCATATAGAGACACCGATGAATCCATAAGCCAAGTACTAACCCTAAGCCTGATCTAGAGACAAACTCACAAGCATGATAGATAATTAAATTATCATCGGGGTTCTCTAAATACTAAGTAAAGAGAATCATCAAAAATAGTATCCAAATTGAATCAAGTCCAGGGTCCGACCCCTGAACTTGAATAGCACAGCCAAGATATCCTGCTCTTCCGTTCTGCACGATCTCTGACGATGATCCCGATCATCGCCAACGTGCACGCTTTCGCCGGGTCTTTGCACACCATGGTACTACTTGCCCGAACAGTGGATGTAGCATCATCTCCTTCTTCCTGTGACCGAAAAACTAACACGCTCTGAGCAAGTGCTCGTTCGTGTACAATTTCACTAGAAAGAAAAGGAAACAATTCTAGAAACATGGCCAGGGATCCGAGGGTGGCCAACCTCCACCCTCGCCCATCTAGAGCCTAAAATCCACAAGCACAATAATAATCAATGCAAAATTAAATCCGGGGTTCAACCCCCGGAGGCATGCAATCACAGATTACTATTTAGCACGACACCTGCAAAAAGATGATACATAGCACAATCCATATGTATGATCTACGCCGAACCCCGACGAAAACATATGTCATCATATATTCACATGATGTTTTTACGAATTCATGCATGAAACACAAACCAAAGCTTGCTCTGATACCAATTATTGGAATTGGATCCGCTTATCAGAGTCACAGCGGAAGCAAAAGTTAGATCCGAAGATCATACGGTGTATGTTTTATTACAATTAATTCTACAAACAATCTACATGTAAATCTATGATCTTAGCATATGTGCGGACACCCTAGAGGCATACTACGATCTACGGAAGACATGCATGCATCTAGTTAGGTGTTTAGAATCATCATACCTTGTGAATCTATGATCCGGAAAGAACAGAATGATGAAGAACCGCACTTGAATCGCAAGGGAAACTGTCGGATAGCACCTTGTCCTTTGCGAAGGGAGGAATCCTCGAAGTCCTATCTCTGAGTGCAAGGACTACGAACCGACGAAGGAATCCGTTGTGAAGACGATGGCGAGCCGCGAGATCTCCTCCTTTTCTTTCTCTCTTTTTCCTTCTCCTTCCTTCATCCTTCTTCTTCCTCTTTCTTCCTTGGCCGAAACCTTAGAGAGGGAGAGAGGGAGAGGGGTTCGGGTATTAGGAGAGGGAGAGCACATAAGGCCGGCCCCTCCCCCTCTAATCCTCTTATAGGGCCGGTCTCCTAGTGCTACAAGCAAGCTAGGGCCGGCCCTAGATGGATAGGGATGAGGGGGGCGGTTTTCAGGGTTTCCAAGTGTCAATCGTGAAGCCTGGACGAAAACGCCCTTCACGAAAAGTGAAAAACTAAAAGAGAGATTGAGTGAGGTGCGCTACTCGGAATCGAGTTCCATCAGCGCCTATGAGCTCCTATAATTATTTCGCTCATTCTAAGATCCATATTCAATATGTTCTGAGCCATATTTTAGTATTTACCAAAATACCCCTACGGCCCCTAACACATGTGAATTAGGTTCTTAGGCTCCGGGCTTGCGCTCCATCTCGCTACTTCGCATCCAACGTATCCAGCCAGGTTGGGGAACAATTCTTATATGCAATGACAGGGTGGAACCTTCAGGGTTCGGGATCTCTAGCTCCAACCGGATCCCTGATTAACTGTTCCGATGACACACCAAAAGTTTCGTTAATCAGCCCTAATCCGATTAACCCGCGTAGCCACCCAGAGTGCGACGCGAGTTGAACTCTAGTGATCCTAAACTTATGTTACTCCCTCATAACCCTATTATCTACTATACTCTGATAATCCTTAGTCCCTCCTATTACTAGTGCCATAATACGACTTGGACGGTGGGGAGCACTGTCAGATCCCGATCGATCATCTGACTAGGAATTGATGACTGTCATCTATAACACCATACATATTCTGATGCTATGCCTAGCATCCGGAACATCGTCAGTCATACTGACAACCACCAGGCCTGGGTTAACTGTGTGGACAGATTGACTCATCAAAATGCACCCATCCAACACTGGACGTCAGATAACCTGTAGGGATTACATGTCACTCAAGCACCAGCCGGGTAACCCAACGTACCGTGGTATTGGACTATGGAAGGTCCGCACACGTTGGCACATCAAAGCACCACACAACTGGTTGGCCCAGTGTATATGGTCCCTTAGGGTTAAGGACAGATTATCTATAGTAGTAAGACGATTTATGCACCAGTGTCTGAATCACTGAACTGTGCACTGTCTTGGTTCCTGTTCAACATGATCATCATGCTTGGTCAGGTGAATGAGAATCCCACGTTCCCGTGGTAGAGACTTCACCACATCCTCTACCTGCCAACAGCTTATTCTCGGTGAAGCGACCGGCATCACCTAAGCTGTGAACTAGTTCTAGGTCTACACATAACTAGTCCACTGGGTCTCCCAAGCATGGATCCACCATGCACCTCAGTATCCTACTGTGTTCCCTAGGGTCCTTTATTATATGTGTATTAACATATACCAAAGTAAAATTCTAATTAAAGTAATAACCAAAGTCATCTTTATTAAAGGAACTATACCTAATTTGTTGGAAATAATTTAATTATTAAAGTATTAGGTAGTAGGCCCCACCTTCGTGGGTGGGCCCTACCTAGATTGATGGGCCTCACCTAAGTTGGGTCCTACCACTATGCAACGCATTGTACCAAAAATTATTTTGGTTGTCGTTTTGCCATTCGGTATATATAGGAATCGACGAGACTAGAGGCAACGGACTCGGTTTACCAAGTCCTACCCGTTGACAGTAGATGTACCCTCATTGATCTAATTACTAGAATACCCCTCTTGGGTCCCAGTTTAGTGCATTATTAGTTGGATTGTAACTTTTTAGTACGGACTCCGATTACCGCAAAACAAGCGACAATGGGTCCCAAATTTCTTGTTTATTTAAATATAATGTGTTTTATTTATTTGAATGTATTATTCTATATTTGTTTAAATATTGATCTGCTATAATAATTAAGTAAACTACTAATGATATCATAATGATATATTTTTGAATAAATAATTTAAATAAACTTATTTATAATATTATAATAACATAATTTAGATAATAAATTAATAAAATAAATTATTTAATAAATAAATTAAATAATTAAATAAATAAATAATTAATTAATTTTGAAAAAAATAAAGATAAAAATATTATTTGGCCGAGCCGTGCATAGTTAGCTTAGTATAGTTAGGGTTAGTCTCTATTTATCGTTTAAACATTCCGTGATGCCTTTATAGATCATTCAGGTGTTAGCCCTAGTTAGGAAAAACAATATTCACATATTGTTCCAGATAAATCTAACTCATAACGTCGCTTGTCGTGTACTATGAGGGAGGACTTTGTTACATTGGACTTGCACGGTTAGTGCATTTGACTCAAGAAGTCCTCGTGGCCCCTTGGGAAGGGACGAGTCATTTGGATGGTGGTATCTCCTTGCGAGTACCTTAGACTAGTGGTGTTTGATATTTTCAAGACTTTTTCCTTATGAGATGAATATTTATGATTGAGGTACCTTTACAGCGTGTAGAGGATTTATCCTCTACCGTGTTTAGGTTAAAAGATATCGTATTGCCCTCTCCTCGGGAATGACGCATTATATTATGGTTAAGATTAGGATAGATGAATCATATATTAGCATAGGTAAAGCCTGGTATGCCTATGGTATTGTTATCGTATTGTATGAGTCGTGTACCCTGTTCCTATTGGGAGGACACATCGTCTATCTATTGAAGGTAAGGTATGTTAGGTGAGTAATATGTTAGTATTGCATTTAACGTATGATTGAATTCGCCTTGAATGGCTATGCCATGGCGGGTAACCAGACCTTCGGGTCTGGTGTTGATCGTTAGTCTACGACTTATGTTAGTAGCGTAGGAGTTATTTTATGACGTCGTAGGTTCAAACTAAGCATGCAGAAAGCGAGGTGATGGCCGCATGCGGACAGGTGTAAACCTATATCGCACGCAGTTGGTGGTCTCATCACCGCATGCTAGGGCATAATCTACCATGTACAACTAAGAATTGATTATGCTTAGTAACTTGTGAGTGGTATAGAGGTAGGGTCATTCCCTTTTCTCCTTGTTGTTTACACAGACACGTAGACGTATGTTTTGTGTTCTAGCCCTAGTTTACAGGAATAATGACACCACAATCATCGTCTAACTTGTAATCTCGCCTTTGGTGTGGAGTTGAGATTGACATGGTAGTACCGAACCATTTTGGTTAGCATGGTTGACTCGTGTACAATCCTGACCAATTGGGGGATGAGTCTTTGGGTGGTGGTGGTCTCTCTCGAGTACCCTAATACTAGTGGCGTTTAGCCTTTTAGGGTTTGGTTTTGATTAAGATCAGACCGTTAGCTTGGCAGTAGGAGTTAGGGTAACTCCCTAACCATCATTTGGATATTCTGGATCACAGTTGTGATTAAAGGATTAGCCCTAGCTAGTTTAGGAAAAATAGAGACACCTGAAAGTCGTCTAACTTGTAATATCGTGTTTGGTGAGGAGTTGAGATTGATATTAAGACACCGAACCGTTTTGGTTGGTGTAGTAGCTGCCGTTACTGCATCTGGCCGTGTTAGATGAGCCTTTGGTTGGGGTGGCCTCTTGAGTACTCTATACTAGTGGTTAAGTTAGGTTATTAGCACTAAACTAGCCGTTGGAGTTATTCTTCTAATTCTAGACTAGGGAATCGAAGATACCAGGATGCACCGGACCAGTTTGGTTAGTGTATAGACTTATAAATCTGGTTGATAGTCAGATGAGTCTTTAGTTGTGGTGGTCTCTTTTGAGTACCCTAAGACTAGTGGCTAAATTTATGATATTGATTTTATGATAGGCTTCGGTTATAGAAGTCTATGCTAGATCATAATGAGTAGTGATGGTATTAGGATCACCGATAAAGGTATTAGGACAAGTCAAGACTCGATATTCTTCGAGAGATGACATTTTATGAGATTCGATATTATTTGAATAATGATATTCCTATAATATTAAAAGTAATAAAGGTATATTATTAATTAAAATAAGATTAAAAATTGGTGTTAGTCAAGATAATTTGACTTGAAGTCAAAAAATAAACAAAGGTATAATATAACTCAAAATACGGTGCTAGAAAGAGATGATTTGATCTAGATTAAACATTAAATGATGATATCGATTAAAATATAATTCATTATGGTTATCAGTTTCTTTTGATAGAGTTAGCGTGACTCTCACTGAGTAACTTAATTGTCTAAGTGAATCAGGGTTTGTGCGTATGGTTTTGTTGGGCATAGACCCAGGTATAAGAAAGAGTAGAGTTCGCAGAGTAGACGGACATGTATAGCTGATGGAATAGCGGAGTTAGGAGCTATGGAGTGCTGGAGCTGGAGCAGGAACCTTTGATTTCTACCTAGATCTTATTTAGACCATGAGGGTATTGTAGTTATACTCCATGGATGAGCTGTAAAGACTGTTGATTTATGTATATATAGAGAGTTTGCTTCTGGTGGTGTGTTATTCTTGCTCGAGATACCAACTGCTTCTATTAATCTAAACATTAAAACAAATGGTTGTAAGGAGGCTCTTAAGGCTAGTTCCGAGTGGCGTAATATATGGCTTGCCGTCTAGGCTCGAGTCTCATGCTCCTACAAGATCAACACTCTTAGAAGTGTTAAGGAAATTGTCTCCCTCCTTCGATGAGTGATGCCCTCGGGTAGTGAACAATACTTCTCTTTCATAAAATGAATTTTCTATTTTCTTTGCGAGGACGGGTGTTCTAGTGTCCTCAGGCACTGGATGGGTCCGAGCAAGGAAGAACAAATTTAAAACCCTTTTCTTTTTCTTTTCTTTCAAAAAAAAAATGGTAGTGAAATCTCACGCCCGGGGTTCTCGGCGGCCGATGAAAATCCAAGGCGTGATAGCTTGGTATCAGAGCCTAGGGGCATGATCCTAGGAATGGAGACAAACGGGTTGCTCAGGCTATTGGTAGTTGCTACTTGACCGAGGAACCAGGAAGCCTGAAGGTCGCAAGTCGGTAGAGAGAATCTCATAGATAGTACCAAACTGTGGGGGAGGACTTCGGTCGTCGTACGTAACCCCCCACCAACAGTTGATTGAAGGTTCGACCCTTTGAGGTGTGGCGCGCTATAGAATGCTAAGTTTTCACGTGTCGAAGCGTTGAGTCATCATGTGTCGAGCTATTGCGCTAACACCGTTGATAATAAAATGAAGGGTGCGGAGCAACTGTAACATAGATGGGGTGAGAGAGTTGACACAAGATCTGGTAACGAAGTTTGGCCAAAGCTTACATCTCCGTGCGGTAAGACGCAACCTTTGAATCCACTATCTCTGAGAAAGGTTAAACTACTCTTGACAGGCCGAGGAGTGCTTCTTACAAGTAGACAGAGGGTGGATAAGGCTTGAGAATTTGAAAACCAAAAGGCTCAGAAAGCTCTGAAAAACATAAAGTGGAATGTGGAATAATAAATTTCGGTATGGATCCTTTACAGGATTGGCTATATATAGAGGTTTGGGAATATTTAGAGAATATTCCCTAGAATATCAGGAGTTTAGGTAATTATCCATGTGATTTACCAGACCCTAGATGGCACGTGTGGGCCACAAGTAGGATTACGGGTCCCACCATCGTCTTTGGGCCTCAAGTAGGGCTGTGGGTCCCACTGTCTTCTGTGTAGGCCCTAAGCAGGGCTGTGGATCCCACTGTCTTCTGTGTAGGCCCCAGGCAGGCTTGCGGGTCCTATTGTCTTATGTGTTGGCCCCAGGTAGGGCTGTGGGTCCAACTATCTACTTCATAGGCCCCAGGCAGAGCTGTGGGTCCTACTGTCGGGCGTTAGCCACATATTGCACCCATAATCGTCGGAACAGCCATGCCTCTAAGGGATCGCTTCATCAGCAAATCCTCTGTGATCCTTTCCCTCGAAGCTGGAGGACCTCTATCCTACCAAAGTTTAACTGTCTGATGGGGGACCCGAAATTGCATGTCCTCGCCTTCAAGCAAGCATTGACGTCTATGGCTGATATTGCTGCTAGTCAAATGGCTATGGCTGATGTTACTAAATTAGTTGAAGATGTTGGTTGTGCTGATGTTACGCAGAAGGATACATCAGTTTCTGCTAATGTTATGCAGTAGGCTAGTGAGACAATTACTGATGCTAAGTAGCAGACTACTGCAGTTTGTGCTGATGTTACGCAGCAGGCTAGTGACGCAACTACTAATGTTACGTGAAGTGCAGATTTGTGTGGGGCTGGAGCCGAGGTTGATGTGGGCGAGGCTTCAGTTAAGACGGAGGATCCGCAATGGAGTTGCCTCACTCTTACTGAGAGGAACTTTTGTGGATTTCGAGTGGACGACCTTGAGACGACCAAGGAAATTTTTGGGGACCTTCAAGCTAGGGAGGTAGAAGATGATGATCATGATGATATTAATTATGAGTTGGAGCAGGAGGATATATCATTCCTTACTCAACTGGCTGCTAAGTATTGGAAATGGGATCCTTCGAGGGATTTGAGGTTTGTTACGCTCTCCAAGCATTTCGTGGCTAAGAACGTTGGCAAGCGGATTAAAAGCCATTAGCCTAAAAGCGATAATGATAGATCTACTCGCAGAGGAGACGGTGGGACATTGGATTTGGCTTGATTTGGTTGTATCTGTGGTGTTTCTTTATTCGTGAGCAGCTTGGGTTGCGGGTAGCTACCAAGCCGATCTGCTATTTGCTTGAGGTGTGGCATGTTGCTCACCTGGGTTAGTGTGTGGGTTCTTAGGTGCCGGTGTGTGGCCCTATTTGTCTGGTGTCTTGCTTACTTGCCCAGAGATAAGCCAGGGTCTGTAACTGCTCTTGTTTTTTATTTATAAATTCATTTTTTTACCTCTAAAAAAAAAGAAGCATTGACGTTGCACGATCACGATAACTAGGTTTTGTGCCACACCTTTGTAGACAGCCTGGACGACATGTCACTTGATTGGTAACACCACCTCCCAAAGGGCTCCGTGAACTAGTTTGGAGATTTGGCAGATCTCTTCGTCCAGCATTATCGGCTGAATCTCAAACGGAAGAAGAAGCTGGACTCCCTCTACCAACTCCAGATAGGCTCAGATGAAACTCTCCGAGAGTTCACATAGAGGTTTCAGAATAAGCACACAACGATCTCCGGATGTCACCTTGATGATGAAGCCGTCATGCTCGTGTTTCAGAATGCCTTGCGCTACGATCTCCATATCTACAACGACCTCATCCGTAACCCTCTCGGTTCCCTCGAAACGTTATTCGATTGAATCCAATGAAAGATCGAAGTGGAGGACGATCAGATCGCTCATAAGTGGCGTGACCTCAAGAAGCATCCTTCTGATAAGGAGCTTGCTAGACCAGCAGTCTGAGCTCACAACGCTCAGGCTAAGAAAGGTGGAGCCTCCAAGAAACCAAAGCGGACAGGCGATAGACCCGCAAAGCCTCGGAGGACTACATTCACTGACTTGACTTTGCCGATCGATATCATTCTTGAGCAGATCCAACACGAGGACTACCCTAGGAGGCCCAACCCTCTTGAGCCTAGAACCCAGCAGACGGAGGACAATTTGGTCTACTGCGACTTCCATCGGTGCCATGGTCACCCTACCATCAGGTGCTATCACCTGAACTACCACCTAGAGGACCTGTTACAAGAAGGCCACCTCCGGGAATTCAAGACTGACACCAGCCCAACAAACGATTCACTTCCACCTCCTCCTCTTCTTCAAAGGGAGAAGGAGATGTGGTTGATTTGTTTAGTCGAACGCCAGGTGCAACGTGCCCATCACGTGCACACGGTAGCTCAAATCGAGGAGTCTTGGATCGAGAATCCCATTAAAGGCTTCTCTTGGCCGACAATCCTCTTCACTAACCAAGGCCTCAATAGATTCTGTACTCTACATCGAGACCCCCTAGTCATTTGCCTCATCGTCGATGGGCACTCTGTCAATTGAATCCTCATCGATACTGGCAGCTCCATCGATACTATGTTCTTTGATTGCTTCGAGACAAGCTGCGTTATGAATTGGACTTATTTGGAACAATATATGGTAATTGCTTCCCCTAGCTAGGGCCGACACTCGAATAGCCTATAAAGGCATTCTGGGTAATCTAAACGATAGATAATAACTAACCCTAACTTTATTAAACATGGATAGGTCTAGGGTATTGGCTCAATATAAACTAGAAAAACAGGCAGAGCTTCTGCCCCATTTTTAGCATATTGAAACGTATCCCGGTCCGGAGGTTGTTTCTCGGTTGTGGTCAAGCCACACCTATCCTTAAACCTACAGGTGCCACACCTTTCAAGAAGGATGAGACGACGCCTTTAGATAGGCCAGGGACTTGACTTAATATTTGGAAGAAAAACGGGCAGAGCTTCCGCCCCCCTTCCTGGATATTAATATGATCCCCGGTTCGAAGGTCGGTCATCGACTACGGTCAAGCCGCACTTGTCCTTAGAATCTATAAGGTTTTCTTATGTTTGATTACGTGGTGGGTTCAATCGTCACGAACGACGATTTGACCACCTACTCTAACGTCTACATTTTCAAACCCTAATTCTTTACCAGCCCGAACAGATAGCCTAAAATAGCCTATTTTGTCGTTCTAACTGGACCCCCACTATAACAAGTTAATTGCACATGACTCAAAAAAATAATATTTTTATTTTTATTTTTGATTTTCAAAATTAATTAATAAAATAATTAATTAATAAGTTAAATAATTAATCATTTATTTATTTATTATTTAAATGATTTTATTATGATGTCATAAAGTTAATTAGTTTATTTATTTAGGATGAAATCATTATGGAGTCATAAATAGGTTTATTAAGGTTATTTAGCAAAATATGTCATTACAATGTTATTATTCATTATTTACTAATTTACTAAAATATATCATTATGATGTCACTATTATTTTTTATTTATTTCATCCACAAACAAATTAGGATGAATGTCTTAAGGTTTTTCGGATCGAAAACCACCATTTGTATGGTTTTCATCTCGAAAGTTCAAGATCTGGAAGAACTCAACTAGGTTTTCGAAAATACAAGATTCAGAGAAGCAAATCTCTCCGAATCGAATTTAGCAAAGCATGAGATTTCGTGCTAACGTGCTAATGAATATGCTCATAGTCTCAATTTTTATTTTTAGGCAAGATCCCTAAGACTGAAATTGAAGAACATAATTGAGCAGGCGTTTTGCGAAAATATGAGATTTGGAGAAGTAAATCTCTCAGAATCAAAATTAGCGAAGCATAAAACTTAGAGCTAACATGCTAATAAAGATATCAATGGAATAAATTTTAATTATTAAGCATGGTTTGTAGGGCTGAAATTGAAGAACACACCTAGCATGCTTTTTCGATCAAAATTTATGGATTAAAGTTAATACTCATGGATGAAATCACCTAGAACTTGCTCTGAATTATCATGGCACCTTAATACAACCCATTGTAGCTTACCTTTTGTTGATTTAGGGAGTTCCTCAAAGTATTGTCTCACCTCTCCTTCTCTTATTCTTCTTCTTCTTCTTCTCTTTTTAGCAAACATGAACTAGTGAGCTTTATCTTTTTCCTTGAGATTTTCTCTAAGGTTTCTTGGGAAAGGGAGAGCTTCCAGGGGACTATTTTTGGAAGCCATAGATGAAGAAAGCTCTTAGCTAATGAAGAGGAGGGGAAACTTAAATTCTCCTCAAAGTCTTTCTTTAGCACATAGGGGGGGTGAAAATGAAGCCATGTGGACCCTACCTTGCTTCCATCTAAGTTTGATTATGTTTGGTTTAGGTTTAGTTAGGTAATTAGGGTCTAAATTAGGCTAGATTATGGCTTAATTAAACCTAGTTTGATTACTATGTTAGGTTAATTCCAAATTAGGATTTCTTAATTTCTTTCATCATGGTAGCACATGGGATGATGTCATGTGGGCCCCACTTTGCATCCCTTTAGTATCCTTTAGGTTTAGTTAAGTCTAGTTAGGTTTTAAGGGTGAATTTTAGGCTAGATTAGGGTTTAAGCTAACTTAGTTTAGTCCCTAACTTAGGTTAGTTCTTAATTAGGTTTGCTAATTATTTTCACATGGCATGCACATGGGTGTGATGTCATGTGGGCCCCAAAAGACTAGTCAAGAGATAACTTAGGGTTTGATCAGTGCTAAGCACGATTAGTGAGGCCAAAACCCGATTAGGATCCAATTTAGGGCTAACTGAACCTAGGTTTGAGCTTTAGCACTAAAAATCCAAAAAAATATACATAATTCTTGAAATACCCATTTTTTTATTACATTGAGGTTCAAAATAAGTTTTGATAATTTTACAAAAAAAGTTTATTTTTTAGAAATGACCATTTTACCCTTCGTGTGCAAAAAGGGCCCTGTTTCTCTGTACGCGAGCCCAGATCCTAGACGAGGTGAAAATGCACCTGGGGAGAATGTTTCCTACCCCTGAGGTGACTAACAGCCCCGATCAGATGAAAAGTCTGCATTTTCCCGTGCGCAGCCTATGTGTACCATCTCTCGGACTTAACCCCTATGCATTTATGTTCCCGTAAGTGCCTCAGGATAGTCCCGCACATTCCATATGACACTCTACTAACTTTCCACAGAAGAAAACAATATATTTATATTATTTTATTATAGGGAAAAATTAGGTCTTTATATTATACTTACCATCCCCTCTGTTCGGTCCATGACAGTGTCGTGTGTCTCATCATACAAATTAGCTATCCGTTTCAATGCAGGGCCTAGTCTTTTGAGTTCGACGCAACCAAACTCATATAACACTTCAACGGTGGATTGTTAGAACCACCTACAAATCATAAGTTACGTCAATTATTGAATTTTAAGCTTCTAACAGTCAAATACAAGATACTTGTTTTTTGAATATAGAGTACAACTCTCACTAGAGGATGAGCCACCCGAAGATGAGTCGCCAGAAGCTTCGCCGGAAGCACTCCCGACACTTGGCTGCTTAGGGGATGGGACCTCGCGCGAAGGCCCCTCGATCTGCTGGGGTGGAGGGGAAGGAGACCTCTTTGGGGTGGCCTTTTTCTACCCCTCCTCAGTAATGGCTTTCGCCTCCAGCAATCGCTGCAGCCACTTCAGCAGCATCGTCCACAGGCTTCAGAGTTGATGGCCCAGTGTCAATGTCAAGAGGAGGAGTGGTTACCTTCGCGGCACGCTTCTTGCCCTTTGTGGTCTCAAGCTGGCTGAAGTCATACTTCGGCTCAGCTTGATGCCCAAGGCTCAGCTTCCCCATTTCCACCTTTAGTTGCCTGGCAGTTGCATCAAGATCATTCTGGTCAGGAGGAGTGTGGTAGCCTGACTGATGGCTCTCGCTACCAGAGCCTTCCTCTTCCTCTGCCCTTTTGACTCCAGCGGGCATTGAGCCCCCTTCTTCCTCGCCATAATCCTCCTCCTATTCACTTTCCTCATCGGGAGTAAGTGAGGCACCACTGGAAGTTGGGCGAGGGCCGGCAATAACCTTTTGCTTCTTAGCAAGCGGCCTCCTCCCATGAGCAAGTTGCTTCTTGGTAACCTTCTCATAGGGGGTGCTCTACCTCCTCTTAGTTGGCACCTTCTTCATCACTACAATCTTCCTTGGTCGCTCGATCATTAACGACAAAGGAAGCGGTGCCGCAGCTTCATCCTCCTCCCGCTTCGAATACCATGTGTCGTTATCCTCGAACCTGTCCTTTGATTTATAGAGCAAGTTTGGCAAGGTCCCAACACACTGGGCAGTAGTAAAATTGATTGAAGGAGCGACTCCCACAAGTTAACTCAAGGAACAAATTGTCGGAGGCCGCAGCCCTCTCAGCGGTATAGGCCCGCCCAGTCTCCACCATCGGTGTGCGTAGCACAAAGGAAGAAACTTCCTTCCTCTCGGTGACCAGGACTTGGAGAGGAGTCCACTCCCCAGAGACGGAGATCGGCCAAAACATATAGTTCTTGTCGGACTACAAGGTCTCCTCGATAAGTCGCAACGGTGACTCTCCAATTAAGTGGAAGAAGTCTCTGTCGTTCCCCACGTTCCACCTGTAGTGGAAGAAGAAGTAGCTCAACTCTACCCTCGGCTCTTCTTCCTTTGGAATCTTCAAGTAGTAGGCTCTAAGCTCTTCTCGGTAATCAAACTCCAGGTGGAAAAAGGCATAGATGACACACCAGGTGTTAGCACTGATCTGTCCTGGTGCCAAGCCTGAAGTATTGAGCAACCTTGTGACAAATAGAGGAAGAGGCAGCCTTAACCCGCTATTCTTCTGGCCCACGGACAGTATGGTACCCATTATCATCTCCTTACTTGAGACCAAGATAAAGATCCTTCGAGAGTCAATGCCGAAGTAGTTTCAGATTTGGGCAAGCTTGGGTCTTGGTTCCTTCTCCTTGAACTTTCTCAATATCGAGGCCCATCCCTTTTGCTGCTGATCTGCTGGATAGAGGCCCACATCCCATCCAGTCACTGTGGGGGAAAATCTTCGTGCCGACCCGAAGACTTCGCAGCACCAGTCAACTGAAGGTTTGAGTCGAAGAGTCGAAGATCGTTATTCGATTTGTTGATTGGAGTTGCAGTTTTCAATACACTAGCAGAGAGATGCAATCAGAGAAAGTTTGACACGAGAGGTGTGATCTCGGAGTTCAGCCGAAGCCTACGTCTCCGTGCTATAGGGAGCAACCCGAATTCACTAACACTTATATCGAAGTGATCTCGACAGGCCGAGTATCACTGAAACCACTCTGATCTCTTCGAAGACAAGAAGAAGATCGAAGAGAGAAAGAAAGGGGATGGAAACTGAAATCCAGAGCTCTGGTTTCTGAAAATCAGATCTCAGAATTGGAAATCGGATCCCTTTATATTCGGAAGATTGCTATTTATAGGTTTTTCTGGTGGTAAATGGCGGTTTCTGCTGTAGTGTCTGGGGATCGTCCAAGTAAAACTGGTGGGTCCCGTGGCAGTCCCAGGGGATTCCACAGGCAGGGCTGGTGGGTCCCGGGATAGTCTTCGTGGATCCACCAGGCAGGGCCGGTGGGTCCTGCTGTAGTCTTCGGGGGCCCACCAGGCAGGGCCGGTGGGTCCCGCTGTAGTCTTCGGGGGCCCACCAGGCAGGGCCGGTGGGTCCCGCTGTAGTTGGCAGACTTCTGCCAAAATTTGCACCCACAGTTATCCCCTCCAAGTTAGCTAAGAGGCCATCTTGGCTGGCTTGGATTCTTGGTGCAAATCTAACGATCTCCTGTCACAAATGCAAAGGGGCTTGGCCGAGTGTTAGCGTCGAAAACAAGATTTTAATCGGTCATGTTCTGACCGATCGGTCAATTTTGACCGATCGGTTGAATTTGACCGATCGGTCAAATTCAACCGGTCGAGGTTGGAGTGATCGATTAGAAAACACAGTTTTCTGACCGATCTAGTAGAAATTTGACCGATCGGTTGAATTTGACCGATCGGTCAAATTCAACCGGTCGAGGTTGGAGTGATCGGTCAGAAAACACAGTTTTCTAACCGATCTAGTAGAAATTTGACCGATCGGTTGAATTTGACCGATCGGTCAAATTCAACCGGTCGAGGTTGGAGTGATCGGTCAGAAAACACAGTTTTCTGACCGATCCAGTAGGATTTTGACCGATCGGTTGAATTTGACCGATCGGTCAATTTTAACCGGTCAAGGTTGGCTGGATCGGGAAAAAGCCAAGATTTTTGCCTGATCCAGTAAAAAATCGACCGATCGGATAAATTTTGACCGATCGGTCAAATCTGACCGATCGATTAAATTCAATCGGTCGAGGTTGGCTGGATCGGGCAAAAAGCCAAGTTTTTTGCCTGACCCAGTAGAAAATCGACCGATCGGATGAATTTGACCGATCGGTCAAATCTGACTGATCGGTTAATTTCAACCGGTCGAGGTTGGCTGGATCGGGCAAAAAGCCAAGTTTTTTGCCTGATCAGTAGAAATTCGACCGATCGGATGAATTTTGATTGATCGGTCAAATATGACCGATCGGTTAATTTCAACCGGTCGAGATTGGCTGGATCGGGCAAAAAGCCAAGTTTTTTGCTTGATCCAGTAGAAATTCGATCGATCGGATGAATTTTGACCGATTGGTCAAATCTGACCGATCGGTTAAATTCAACCGGTCGAGGTTGGCTGGATCAGGCAAAAAGCCAAGTTTTTTGCCTGATCCAGTAGAAAATCGATCGATCGGATGAATTTGACCGATCGGTCAAATCTGACCGATCGGTTGAATTCAACCGGTCGAGGTTGGCTGGATCGGGCAAAAAGCCAAGTTTTTTACCTGATCCAGTAGAAAATCGACCGATCGGATGAATTTGACCGATCGGTCAAATCTGACCGATCGGTCAAATCTGACCGATCGGTCAAATCTGACCGATCGGTTGAATTCAACCGGTCGAGGTTAAGTTTAGAACCTGCGTGCCGAGGTGGCAGAAGAGCCTGTTTTCTGTGAGGTCTTCGGGTGAAGTTTTTGAGCGGCGATGGAGTTTGATTTCTTTGGTCCATCTGGATCGGGGAATTTTTGAACCGGCGGTCCGGTTGGACCGGTGGTTTGCTCGGACCGACGGTTCACTTGGACCGGTGGTCTGTCGCTTCGTCTGGTCTGACGGTTCGCCTGGTTTTGCGCTTGCTACAGATAGACGCCACGTGTCCCTGAAAAAACACGCGATTTGATACAGTGATGATATGTGTCTTTTCGATGTGCGCGCCAATTCCCTCAGGGTATATAAGCTTCTGTGGCTGTCATTTTTGCCCCACGCTTTCAGAATTTTTTGAAGTCCAAAATCTTTGCTCCCGATTTTTAGTTCTATGTTTTCCCCTGATCGGTCGAATGGCATCTTCCGGCAGCTCGAAGAAGAATGCGGTCCCCTCGAAGAGGAAGGGGAAGGAGATTGTCGAAGTTTCATCCTCTCCGAAAGGCCGCGGCAAGGGCAAGGCGGTGCTCATGGAGCTGGGTGAATTGGGCAAAAGGCACGTAGGAGTCGGATTTGCGTCTGCTCCATCAAGGCCAGAGCATATTCCTAAGGCAAAGTTCGTTCTGGCGCCCCTGATGTCGCTGACGGAGGAGCCTGCATATATGTACAATACTGGTGGCAAGTTTACTGACGTAAAAAGGGCTAAGTGGCAGAAGCTACTCGCTTGTTTCACCAAGAGGAAGACTCAACCATCGCTCCCGGGAATTCAGTCCGCGTTCGGAATTGACAAGCGGACTATCTTCACGAACTTTGCCAGTAAGGAGCAAGTGATGGGGACAGTAGTCACCGTTGGTTAGTTGAACTGCGGGTTACGTCTCCCACTGCCACCCTTCGCCGCGAGGTTGCTGAACACCTCAGGCCTCTGTCCCGGGCAGATTACTGGGAACGCTTGGAGGATCATCTACGCCTTCTGCCGCGTAGAGTCTGACTTCCAGGATGAGCTCAGGGAATGCTATTCTAGCATTCCTGATGGTGAAGTGGCCCGGATCGAGCTGGGGTACTTCTTCTACCATTACAAATGGGCATCAAGGAAAGACAGCCCGTTCTTTAATTTGACCGGCGTGTCTGCCCTACGCCCGATCGTCGATACCGTCCCCTCCGACAAGTTATACACCGACTGGCCAATTTCGGTCTCCGGAGCGTGGACGCCGCTGTCAGTGCCCGAGACCCCCCGGAATGATGTGCACAAGGAGATAAAGATATACTGTGCGGGGGGTATTCACGCCTGGTCTTCGGAGCGAGTGGGTGCTATTGACAATCTATTTTTGGAATTGACGTGCGGCACTCGATCGTGGAAGCAGTTTTCGAACTGCCCGGTCAGGTATGGCAACGCCAATCTCCTTCACCGTTTGCAGGTCCGGTATGAGGACAATGAAGTCTTGTATTCCGACTATGAGGAGGATCCTCAGTCGGGCAAGATTATTAGAAAAACTCGGGCTGAGAAGAAGTCGTACGGCGCGAGGCGACGATTGCCCTCCACAGAAGAGAAGTTGGTGATACGCCGCCAGGGCCAGGCGAAGAAGAGAAAGGTCATTGTTGAAGAGAAAAAGAAAGAAGAGGAAGAGAAAGAGAGAAGAGGAAGAAGAAGAAGAAGAAGAAGAAGAAGAAGAAGAAGAAGAAGAAGGGCAAAAGGGAGATGAACATGAGGATGAGGATGATGACAAAGATGGAGGCGATGATGGAGGCGACGATGGAGGCGATGATGATGAGGATGGTGGAGATGATGATGTAGATGGGGGTGGTGAGGATGACATTCCTCCCACCCCTACTGATGGGGATGGTGGAAATGGGGGTGGTGAGGAAGAAATTCCTCCCACCCCCACTGGTGGTGACAAAGGACATGGGGGTGGTGAGGAAGGAATTCCTCCCATCCCCACTGGTGGTGAAGAGGGAGGGGAAGACTCACAGCCTATCCCCGTCGACGAGGCTAAGGCCCGTCGTATTGAGGAGGTGATGGACGTAGAGGGCGATGGCCACAGGGTGGTTCCCGCCTATCATTTTGAAGAGTTGAAGAAGTGCCCGATGCGCCTGAAGATTAAGTTCTCGAGGAGTGGTGGGGTTGGAAGCAACCCCACGCCCCTCGATCAAATGCCTCCAGACGTTCCTCGTCTCGAAGGTGCGACTACGAGCGGGGGTTTGGAGGTTGAGCAACCTCCACCCCCGTCGCGCTCTCTGGCTAAAGAATTGACTGCTCTTATGGCGGGGCTCGATCAATCAAGCGGGCAGCAAGATGAAGGGGGGGTCTCACCTCCCCGGGGTGTTCCTTCTCCCGTGCATATGGAGAGGGAGAGCCGCGTGGGCGATGGGGCTCCCCAACCTCAGCCGGAGCCTACCCCCACCAAGGAGAAGTCGACCCCCCAGGGTAAGAGCTCCGACCGTGGGAAGGGAAAGGTATCTCGAGTCGATGCCTCAGGTATCCATACTAACTTGCCTTGATTGTCTTGTCTTCGAAGTTTGAACTTATTCTAACTCTTTGAACTTTTGTGTCGATTGTAGGTACGCCTGCTGGCACGACTCAGAAATTGAAGAATTTGGGTGAGGTTGACATTAACCACCCAACTAGTGTGATCCGGAAGCTCTGCAACCTTCCGGATGCTACTCTGGATGAAGCCTTTGACAGGCTTGAAGTAGTGGTATGTGCATCTGCTTGATTCGATTATTGAGTTGTATTTTCAGAATAATTCTAACTCTTTTGTCTATTTGCAGAACTCAGCAGTTTTGAAGTTCGCGAGCAAGATCTTCAGGAAGGCAGGAGAACGAGAAGCTTCATCTGAGGTATCCCGTTTGACAGCTGAATTGGAGGCTGCAAACGAAGAGAAGGATAAGCTGAGGGAACTTATCTTCTCCAAGAAGGAGGCCTTGAAAGCTAAGATCGAGGCTCTTCGCAAGGAGAAGCTCGAAAGCAAGGGCTGGCAGAATAGTTACGACGCCCGGGGTCACGAGCTCGAAGAGTTGAAGAATCGATTTTTCAAGATCGAGAATTTATCCTTTGATCGCGTGACTCGAATAAAGGAGTTGGAGGCTCAACTTGCTGCAAGGGATGCCGCTTTTGCTGCTAAGGAGGCCGCCTCAACTGCCAAGGAGGAGGCTCTCAAAAAGGAGTTGGAGCATATGTGCGCTGAATGCGCGAGTTTCAGGGAGACGGCCGAGAAGGCGGTGGAAGCACTCAGGGTTTATGCTAGCAGTGTCCGATCTTCTAAGGCTTCTGCGATGGGTAAAGCTCGTGGTGGATCCGAAGGGGAGAAGTCGCGTGCGCCAAGTGTGGCCAAACCTTGACATCTTCTATCTTCTTTCTTTGTTGTTGTACCTGTAAACTGCTTGACATGTAAAAGCTCACTCCTGTACTAGAAATTTTTTGATAATAAAGAACTCTTTGGTATTGGAAACTGAATGTCTTATTAAATATCTTGAATGTTGTGTTCTGGAATGCTTGGTTAAATATACATTTTGAATGTAAGGGGTCAAGTCGTAACTTGATCACCCGAACTGGTTAAGTAACTTGAAACTTGAACTTGAATTCGTTTAACATTTGTATGTGAGGGGTCGAGTCGCAACTCAAACACCCAAACTTGTTAAACGATATCGAAATTGATTGAAATTGAAGGTTGAAATTGAAGGTCATTTAACATTTGCAAGTAAGGGGTAGTGTCGCAACACAAACTCCCAAACCTATTAAATCGACCAGTAACTTGAAGGTTGTTTTGCATGGCAACCCGAAACCGTTTTAACATTTGCCCGTAAGGGGTTGAGTCGCAACTCAAGCACCCAAACTTGTTAAACGACCTTGTAATTTTGAATATAGATAATTTGAAGCTGCTTCAGAACTTGAATTGAGAAAGCTGAGTATTTGAACATTGAAAGAGAACTTTATTTATCATGGAATTTACATCATGGATAGAACAATTTGAGATGCCTAGCATTCCAAGCCCGTGACAATCTTTCTCCTTCTGGTGAAATCAGCCGGTAAGACCCTTTGCCTCCTACTGACTCAACGATGTAGGGTCCTTCCCAGTTGGGAGCTAGTTTCCCGCTGCTGTGCTCCTTTGTGTTGTAAAAAACTGCTCTGAGGACTAGACTGCCAATTGGGAACTGTCTTTTGTAGACCTTTTGATCGTAAGCTTGTTTGATCTTCTGTTGATACTTGGCCATACGAAGGGATGCTTGATCCCGTAGTTCTTCAGAAAAGTCCAAATCATCGACTCGAAGCTCTTCATTGATCCCTCCTTCAACTGCCCTGGTCTTCAAAGTACTGGATATATTTTCTGTTGGGAGTACTGCTTCCGATCCATATGTCAGACGAAAGGGTGAGAACCCTGTTGATCTTCTCGGAGTTGTGCGATATCCCCAAAGAACTTCAGGCTGGACTTGTTCCCACAATCCTTTCTTGTCGTTGAGTTTCTTCTTGAGTATACCAAGAATAGCTCTATTGGAGGCTTCAGCTTGACCATTGCATTGAGGGTATCTTGGAGTTGAATAAAAAAGTTTGATTCCGTTGTTGAGACAGAATTCACGAAATTTGTCTGAGTCGAATTGAGCCCCATTGTCAGCAACAAGAACTTGAGGTGCGCCAAACCTTGAGAAGATATTATGTCGGATGAACTTGATAACTTCATCGTCGATCTCTCGGAAGAGAGGCACAGCTTCGACCCATTTGGTGAAGTAATCTGTGGCTAGTAGCAGATACTTCTTTTTGCTCGGAGTTGGAGGAAAGGGACCCAAGAAATCCAACCCCCATTGATGGAAAGGCCATGGACTTGATAGTTGATGAAGCTCATCTGCAGGGAGATGGATAGCTCGAGCGTGTCGTTGGCATAGCTCACACCTTTGAACCACTTGGTGAGCATCCCTTGCCATTGTTGGCCAATAGTAACCTTGCAACTTTGTCTTGGCTTCAAGTGATCTTCCTCCCGAATGATTCCCGCAGGCTCCAGAGTGGATATCAATCAGGATTGCCTTTGCTTGTTCAGGGCCAATGCACTTGAGTAACATCCCGTTATGAGATTTGAAGTATAGATCTTCTCCTTGAATGATATAACATGGAAGCTTTCTTTGAAGTCTCCGGGCTTGATTTGGATCTTCTGGCATTTTGCCATGTTTGAAAAAGTTGAAAATTGACTGTCTCCAATCCTTAAACTCGCTTGTAGTGGTAAGGTTCAATACCAGTTGATCTCCACCCCCAGATCTCTTTGTAGTAGAAAGGATCTGTTGTTCGGGGGTGGTCTTGGGCACTTCTTGGTAATCAATTTGTATTTGTCTTCCTCCGAGTGAGTCTCCAAGAACCGAGGCAGCATTGGCTAAAGCATCTGCTTCTCGATTCTCTGCTCTTGGGATTTGAACGAATATAGTACTAGTAAAACATTATTGAAGACGTCGTACTAGGGCCAGGTAGAGTTGCATTCTCTATTCACGAGCTGTGTATTCTCCGTTGATTTGCCTTATGATCAGCTAAGAGTCGCTGTAAACAATGATTTGATCGACCCCCAAGGATTCAGCCATTTCGAGCCCGGAGATGAGTGCTTCGTATTCAGCTTCGTTGTTGGTGGCATTGAATCCGAGGAGAGTGGCCTTCTGAAGATGATCGAGTTCGGGGGATATCAAGACTATCCCAGTTTCCGAACCGATCGTACTTGAAGCTCCATCAGTATAGAGCTTCCATGGAAGAGTTGTGACTATATCCTGAAGGCTTGGATCGGCTTTTGTTGCAAGATTGAACAGAGGATCAGCTTCATCTTCTAAGCGCATATCCACATCTTCTTCCCAAGTGATGGGGTCTTCAACTAGAAAGTCAACTAGAAAATCAGCAATGGCCTGACCTTTGATGGAAGTGCGAGATTCGAATTGAATCCCCAGAGCACTCATTTCGATCACCCATTTGGTCATTCGACCCGCTCGACCAGCTTTGTCAACAATATCTTTGAGTGGGTGTTCTGAAATGACTGTGATCTGATGAGAAACAAAGTAAGGTTGGAGACGACGTGATGCAGTGAGTAAGGCTAGTACGACCTTCTCCGTCTTTGAATAACGAGTTTCAGCTGGAAGAAGTGTATGGCTAATGTAGTAGATCGGCTGTTCTATGCTCTTTCTTCTACTGACCAGGACCGCACTGATTGCTTGATTGGTGACGACGAGATAGAGCCCTAGATCTTCTTTTGGAAGTGGAGCAGTCAGGATAGGAGCTTGTACCAAATATTTCTTGATGCCTTGAAAAACTTCTTCGCAAATTGGACTCCATCCAGATGTATCCGCCTTTCGTAGCTTGTCGAAGAGTGGTTTGCACTTGTCGGAAGATTTTGAGATGAACCGATTGAGGGCAGCAAGTCTTCCAGTGAGCCGTTGTACTTCCTTTCGATTGGTAGGTGATGGCATGTCAAGGATGGCTCGAATTTGGTTGGGGTTGGCTTCAATGCCCCTCCTGGTCACAAGGTGACCCAGGAATTTGCCCGATTGAACTCCGAAAGCACACTTGGCCGGATTGAGCTTCATACGATACTTCCGAAGGACTTGAAAGGTTTCCACCAGATCGGGTAGATGTTTTTCTTGAGTGGAGCTCTTTGTAAGGAGATCGTCGACGTAGACTTCGACGTTTCGACCGATCTGATCTTCGAACATCTTTGTGACTAACCTTTGATAGGTAGAGCCAGCATTTTTGAGTCCGAATGGCATTACATTGTAGCAGTAAAGACCCCGACTAGTCACAAAGCATGTCTTCTCTTGATCATCAGAGTGAAGCGGAATTTGATTGTACCCAGAGTATCCATCCATGAAAGATAATAGCTCGTGGCCAGCAGTGGCATCAACGAGTCTATCTATCCTTAGCATGAGAAATGGATCTTTAGGACAAACCTTGTTGAGGTTGGTGAAGTCGGTACACACTCTGACCTTCCCGTTCTTCTTTGGAACAGCAACTATATTGGAGATCCAAGTAGGATACTCTACTTCACGGATGAAGCCTGCTGCGAGTAGCTTACTGATCTCTTCTTGAACTGCAACTTGTAGTTCTGGTCGGATTGTGCGTGGCTTTTGCTTGACGGGTTTTACTTTTTCTTTGATCGCGAGCCGGTGGCAGGCGTCATCTGGATTGATCCCTGGCATGTCTTCAAAACACCAGACGAAGACGTCGATGTTGGACTGGAGGAAGGATACCATGTCTCGCGCTTCTGCGTCGCTAAGACCGGTACCAATGAATGTTTGTCGATGAAGATTTCCACTGCCGATATTGATTGGGATGATTTCTTCAATTGAAGGTGAGGCTTCCCATTCGATTGGTGGGGGCTCGATCAGTGGAATCTCCTTTGATTGCTATTTGGAAGAGGGGCCAGCTTCGTCTCGTGGCCGCTTTGGAGGAGCAATATTGATCTTACGATCTGTTTTTGCAGTAGTGGCTTCACAAGATCTCCCGGCTTGTTGATCTCCTCGTGTGCAGACAATGCCTTCTCCCGTTGCAAATTTGAGGAGTTGATGATAAGGAAATGAGATGACATTTATCTGGTGGAGAAATGGTCGCCCGAGAATGGCATTGTAGCTGGACGTTCCTTCGATGATAGCAAATCTCACCGAGACTCGAGTTTCTCGGCTGAGATCGAGAGTGAACCTTGATTCGCCCATAGTGATGCTTTGTTCGCCGTTGAAGCCGGTAATCACCGTTGGGACGACATCAAGGGTCGAATATTTATATCCCAGACGTTTGAAGCAGTCTGAGAACATAATGTCGATGGAGCTTCCGGTGTCGATGAGGATTCGATTGACAGTGCTTCCATCAACGAGAAGCTTTAGGACCAGGGGGTCTCGATGTGGAGTATGAACTCCTTGAAGGTTTGAGTCGTTGAAGACGATGGAGGGCCAAGCTAAACCCTCGATAGGCTTCTCGATCCATGTGTCCTCTTTGTTCGCCGCAGCACGAACATGGAAGATACGTCGAACTTGCCGATCAACTTCTTTCCTGGTCACCACTTGATTTTGCAATGATCCGTGAATGCCGAAGACGTTGGCATTCACAGTAAGAGGAGATCGGTTGGAAGAGATTTGATGGACCCAGCAAGCTTCTTTCCCCTTCGCAGAGGGTCGGCGTTGATCTTGCCCATCTTTGGTGAACTCTTGTAGATGACCCTCTCGCAATAAGTCTTCGAGGTGAAATTTTAGCCGATAGCACCGATCGGTGAAATGGCCGTGACTTCGGTGGAAGTCGCAATAAACTGTTTTGTCAGCAGTGAATTTGGTATTTGGCTGAAGTGGATTGGGCCTTCGAAGGAATTCTTCGTGTTGAATGCGGTCGAGGATTTGTTCGACCGATAAATTCCACTCGATGAAAGTGGTCTTCGTCGGGGATCGTCGTCCGTCGTTCTTCGACCGTTTGTTGGCAGGGGGGGCTGCTGCCTCAGCGTTGTGAGCTTTGGCAGTATACTTCGGAGCCTCTCTCTCAGCGGGCCTTCGCTTTGACTCTCGCCCTTTTCGGGCGACTTGATCGTCTTCAACCTCAATCTCCCTCTGAATTCGATCAAACATTGAACCCAGGGAAGGAAGGGGATTGCGAATGAAGTCGTTGTAGATGTGTAGATCAAAGCGGAGAGCGTTCTGGAAAGCCAACATGATGGCTTCATCATCCAGATGTCTTCCGGAGAGGGCGGTGTGCTCGTTGCGGAATCTCCTTGTAAAGTTTCGGAGACTCTCATCGGCACCCATCCTCAACTGATATAGGGAGTCGAGCTTCTTTTCCGGCTTCATGTTCAGTTGATAATGCTGCACGAAGAGATTGGCCAGAACACTGAATTGGGTGATGGACCCAGCTCTGAGATTATGGTACCAATCGAGGGAGGGTTCGTCGAGACTTCCCACGAAGGTGCGGCAGAGTACGTTATTCTCTTCTTCGTGCGGAGTTAGAGCTTGCTTGAAGGCGAGTACATGGAGAGTTGGATCTCCCTTGACGCAGTTAAATTTGGGGAGAGTGGGAGTTCTCCATCCCCTTGGAAATGTAGTTTCGAACAGACTTCGATGGAGTGGTCCGGCAGATGAATAGCCTTCTCTACGACCATGTCCCCGACTCGGATGTAGATCGAGAGGCAAGATCGAGAGGTCTTGTTCGGGCCTCTGAGTATCAGCAGGTTGAAGTCGGTGACTAAGATCCGATCCGAGTCCGCGTTGAAGCGAGATAGATGGAGAAACTCTACTCTTTGAGGGAGCCCCTTTCATCTGGTGTCTCCTTGATATGTTAGGTTTTGAAGGTGCCTTTCTATCGCAGTTGCGACCAGAAGAGGATTGGGAAGACTCGTCTTCGAGGCGATCCCAAACGCTCTGCTTCCATGGGGCAGCAGAGGGAGTTGGATCGCGATGAATCCTCTCAAGGGGAGCAATGCCCATTGACCTCCGTTGCTCGGAGTGGATTGATTGTCGTGGAAGATCGATCCTCTCATTAGTAGAGGGGATAGGAAGAGCGATCCCAGCTTCGGAGGCTGCCTTCTTGAGAGCATCCCTCTCAGTGGTGAGGGCGGCGTTCTGTTTTGCCAATTGAAGCAATTGGAAGTCGATCGCCGAGATTTGATAGGTAGATGGAGGGTTCTCAGCAGGAGCAGGGACAGTCTGTCCGATCGATTGGTGAGGAGGGGCGATTGGTCGATCGACTGATCTCCTGCTTCCTGAGTGAACCCCCACATCGGGGACATCAAGGGGCTGTTCGAAATTGAGCCTTTGACTCATCGAACGAGTCTCAGGACGAGGTTGACGAGTGTTACTTCCTTCTGGTTGACCCTGATGCTTCGTTCTCGCCATTTAGTAGAGAGCGAAGGGTGCAACGAGAGTGCTGACGTCCGAACGGTTGTCTGCTTAACCGAAGGGCTGAGGAAGTTTGGCTATCTTGATCGGTTGTCTGCTCAACCGATCTAATAGTCGTAGAGAGGACTTGGCTTTTCGTTCAGATCCCACAGACGGTGCCAAACTGTGGGGGAAAATCTTCGTGCCGACCCGAAGACTTCGCAGCACCAGTCAACTGAAGGTTTGAGTCGAAGAGTCGAAGATCGTTATTCGATCTGTTGATTGGAGTTGCAGTTTTCAATACACTAGCAGAGAGATGCAATCAGAGAAAGTTTGACACGAGAGGTGTGATCTCGGAGTTCAGCCGAAGCCTATGTCTCCGTGCTATAGGGAGCAACCCGAATTCACTAACACTTATATCGAAGTGATCTCGACAGGCCTAGTATCACTGAAACCACTCTGATCTCTTCGAAGACAAGAAGAAGATCGAAGAGAGAAAGAAAGGGGATGGAAACTGAAATCCAGAGATCTGGTTTCTGAAAATCAGATCTTAGAATTGGAAATCAGATCCCTCTATATTCGGAGGACTGCTATTTATAGGTTTTTCTGGTGGTAAATGGCGGTTTCTGCTGTAGTGTCTGGGGATCCTCCAGGTAAAGCTGGTGGGTCCCGCGGTAGTCCCAGGGGATTCCACAGGCAGGGCTGGTGGGTCCCGGGATAGTCTTCGTGGATCCACCAGGCAGGGCCGGTGGGTCCTGCTGTAGTCTTCGGGGGCTCACCAGGCAGGGCCGGTGGGTCCCGCTGTAGTCTTCGGGGGCCCATCAGGCCGGGCCGGTGGGTCCCGCTGTAGCTGGCAGACTTCTGCCAAAATTTGCACCCACAATCACTTCTTCATCAGCTAGGGGCATCAGGGGGTCAAGGACGTAGGGCATCTTTGAGATAGTCTTTGGCTTGCAAGGGGCAGAAGAGAAAGCCAAATCCTTATGCCTCTTCATCCCTTTCCCAGTGCCAACAAGACCATGGGGGACAATAGAAGCGGAGTCTGATACCTTCTTCGACCCAGATCCCCTGCTCTTTCAGGGTACGATGTTGATCTTCTTTTTTCCCGGAGCAGGAAAGGGGGATAAAGCAGAAGCACCCCCAGAAATCTGCGTGGGAGTCACCTTCAACCTTAACTTCATAGAGGAAGTTGGAACAGACGGAATGGAAGCACCCTCAGATGCCATCGCAACTTTTCACTCGAAGACTCAAAGGAATCCGATCATAAACTCAAGCTCTAGAAATTCTCAAATGATGAAAATGTTTTTTTCACCAAGGACAAAACATATAGCCCTCGAAGTCCTGCGCCTCGAGAAATATGAAGGTGGGAAATGAAAAGACTTGTCCAAATTCAACTTACGGAAGCTCGACACCTCACCTTCCAATAAGACCTTTAACCTCACAAAGAGCCACGTCAGTAACCCTGCATGAGTGCCACATCGGTATCTATGCCACGTCATCATCCATGCCACATCAGTATAAAAAATAAATAGTATTTTCAAATTTTTTCATATTTAGATTCGATATTGGTCTCACAAAGCCGACACTATAATCAGCCTCACGAGGCCTACACCTCTACCAGCCTTATTTTCTTAGTGAGATCAGCCTCTGAAGACCCTTCTGAGGCCGATCACCAAAACTTCGATGCCGATAAGGCCACTTTCCATGATCGACTTCACAAGGCCGATACCTGTATCGGCCTCACAAGGTCGATATACCCTATCAGCATCATTTTCTTAGTGATCGGCCTCAGAAGGCCATTCTGAGGCCGGTCACCAAAACTTTGAGGCCGATAAGGCCACTTTCCATGATCTACCTCACAAGCCCAATACCCCTATCGCCCTCGCAAGGTCGATATACCCTATCAGCCTTATTTTCCTTAGCTATTGGCCTCAGAAAGCCCTCCTAAGGCTGATCATCAAAACCTCAAGGCCTAGCCCTATCGGCCTCTAGAAGCCGATATGCTCTATCGGCCCCAGACAGGCTCCCTGAGGCCGATCATCAAAACCTTGAGGCCGATAAGGCTATCGGCCTATAGAGACCGATAGCCCTATCGGCCTTTAGAAGCCGATATGCCCTATCGGCCCCATACAGGCTCCCCGAGGCCGATCATCAAAACCTCGAGGCCGATAAGGCTATCGGCCTCCAGAGGCCGATAAAGCTATCGGCCTCCAGAAGCTGATAGCCCTATTGGCCTCTAGAGGCTGATAGTCCTATCGGCCTTTAGAAGCCGATATGCCCTATCGGCCCAGACAGGCTCCCCGAGGTCAGTCATCAAAACCTCAAGGCCAATATCCCCATCGGCCTCCAGAAGCTGATATGCCCTATCGGCCCCAGACAGGCTCCCCAAGGCTGATCATCAAAACCTTGAGGCTGATAAGGCTATCGGCCTCTAGAGGCCGATAACCCTATCGGCCTATAGAGGTCGATAGCCCTATCGACCTTCAGGAGCCGATATGCCTATCGACCCCAGACAGGCTCCCCGAGGACAATATCCTCAGACCAGAGGCCGATAGCCCTATCGGCCTCTAGAGGCTGATATACTATATCGGCCTCAACCTCCTCGAGGCCGATCATGCTCGATCCAAGGCCGATTTCCCTTTACCTTTGGAAACTGGTACTCCTTCTTCAACATTCGGGTACTTACACCCAATAGTCAGCCCCAAACAATGGGTCGGTAGACATACTTTTGGTCAACCCTAGGTAGGGGGTTGGTAGATGCTTTGGTCGGCCCTTGGCAGGGGGTCGGCAGATTCCTCACAAGACCCAAGCCCAGGTTACTTAATTATACATCAGAAGCCATGGATTGGAAATTAGTCCAGCTCAAACTCATGGTGGATCTTATATCAAAGATTGAAGACTTGACAGTTGAACGCTACGCTAGGATAAAGGCAAAAGTCATCATTTGATATCAAGAAATCCTCTCACATATTCAAGACTCAAACGTCAGACCCGGCCAGTAGGTCGGCAGACAAACTCCTGGTCAGCCCTTGGTAGGGGGTCAGCAAATTCTTCTCAACACTCGTCAAGCCGTTCCAACATCGACAAAACAGTTTTGCACCATAGAGTTCTAGCCAGCCAGGTTAGCACTTGCCTAGCTAGGAGGGGATAACTATGGGTACAAAATCTAGCTAACGCTCAATAGTGAGACCTGTCAGCCCTGTCTGGGGCCCACGAAGACGATAGTGGAACCCGCAGCTCTGCTTGGGGCCCACGAAGACGACAGTGGAACCCGCAGCCATGCCTGGGGCCCACAAAAATGACAATAGGGCCGCAGCTTTGCTTAGGGCTCACAAAAATGATAGTGGGACCCGCAGCCTTGCTTGGGACCCACAAAGATGACAGTGGGACCCGCAGCCCTACTTAGGGCCCATAAAGATGACAATGGGGGCCGTAGCCCTACCTCGGGTCTGTACATACCATCCGGAGACTAGTAAATCCTCTGGATAATTGCCTAAACTCTTGATATTTAAGGAAATATTCCAAGAATATTCCTAAACCCTTATATATAGCCAATCCTGTAAATAATCCAGATCAAAATTTTATTATTTCACTTTCTACTTTCTGTTTTCCAGAGTTCTCTGAGCCTTCTGGTCTTCAGACTTCTAAACCCTCTCTACCCTCTGTCTACTTGTAACAAGCATTTCTCCGTCTATTGAGAGTTTCTTTACATTTTCAGTGATAGTGGATTTAAAGGTTGTGTCTTACCACACGGAGACGTAAGCTTCGGCCAAACTTTGTTACCACATCTTGTGTCAATTCTTTATCTTTCTCTTTCTCTATCTCAACAGTGACTATGTGACGGCTCAGCACTTAACATCATAGCGCTTCACTGCGCACCACACCTCGAAAGGGTTAAACCTTCAATTGACTATTGGAGGGGGATTACGTACGACGGTCGAAATCCACCTGCACAGAAACAAACTCTAAAGGAAGCCGGTCGATCTGGAAGGTTAGGAAGATGGGAAACCGAGCTACTCCAGCCAATACTGCATTCAATATGAGCCTCGAGTGGCCATCAAGGGCCAAGTTTTGGTTGATTTCCTGAGCGACTTCCCTATAGATGAGGACGCTCAAATGATGACGTACAAAGAAGACCCCTGGCGAGTAGAAGAGCCCGACATGGGACCGAGCGAATGGGCCTCAACGGGCAAGTAGAGGATCTTCGTCGATGGCTCAGCTAATGGCCTAGGTACGGGGATCGGGGTCGTGATACTTTCCCCGGAGAATATCATGATTCATAAATCGATATACCTAGACTTCCCAGCAACGAACAATGAAGTTGAGTATGAGGCTTTGATTGCTGGAATTGAAGTAGTTGAGGACTTGGGAGTTAGTGAGCTAACGATGTTCAATGACTCCCAAGTCATGGTGAACTAGATCAACGGTGTCTACGGCACCCAAGAGCCTCGCATGGCGGCCTATCTATCTCTAGTGAAGAAGAAACTTAAAGGATTCTCGAGAGCAACCATTGCCCACCTCCCCCGATCAAAAAACAAAGTAGCTGACGGCTTGGCAAATGCTGTATCAGCTCTCGGCGGGATGGAGCCGTATCACCTCACGGTGGAGGTCAAGCAGAGTTTGTCCACCAAGCTCGACTTGATGATAATCGATGCTGCACCAGTAGGGCTGCCAGACTCGAGGCCTCACCAGGTATCGCCCCCTGATTGGACCAGCTCGATCCGAGCTTACCTCACCACGAGATAGCTTTCGGTAGACCATATCGAGGCGTAAAAGGTGAAGCAGAGATCACAGAAGTTCCAATTCACGTTGGGGGATCTTTACCGGAGATTGAGCAAGGGACCCCTCCTGAATTGCATGGGACCGGGAGAGGCCCACGGAATCCTATCGATAATATATGAGGGAGAATATGGAAATCACTTAGGAGGAAGATCACTACAAAGTCAATCGAGCGGGATACTACTGGCCTACTTTTGAGGTTGACACCATCAGCTTCTGTCAAAAATGCCAGTAGTGCCAGAAGCATGCACCACTTATCCACCAACCCGCCAGAGAGCTCCTAATCCACTATATTCCTTGGCCCTCCCAGTAATAGGGGCTGGACATAGTCGGGCTTCTACCAGCCACTCCTAACAAGAAGAGGTTCTTGTTACTCACAAATGACTACTTCACAAAGTGGGTGGAGGCTGTCCCTCTAGCAATAGTCAAAGACGTTGAAGTAGACCGCTTCCTGTGGAACAACATCATCATCAGGTTCGTTGTCACACCCCAGAAATCCGGAACCGATTCCTGGGGTGTGAGGTGAGTAAAAACCAAGGGATTTAGGGTTTGGTCAACTAACTACACCAATTAGGGTTTCTCATAGGGCTGCGATTCTCTCTTAACTGAAGAAGAATGATGAGGGAGAAAACAGAGTATTTTAAAATTTGATTTTCAAAAATATTTTATTAAGAGGAAACCGAGAGCTAAATTTTTTTCGATAAAGATGACCACGCTCGACCTTCAACCGGGCTATCCTCTCAGCATGTGCGGCCTGCCAGTGCCCCACATGCTGACAGAAGTCCCTTTTAAGGGAGCACGAGACTCAAGCCTCTAATGGCGAGCCGAGTAGCCTCGCCCACTCTCTAGCACTCGGGCACTGATTTAGAGATCCTATCTACAGGGCTAGTCAATTAAGTCACTTTAAGATTTATATTTTATTGTGAGTTATCCTAGGCTTGGGGCCTTGAGGAGAGGCCTACCCAAAAAAATTCAGCTGGATCATCACCACTAATAGCCACCAAACACTGACTAAACTAAATAATCTTTATTCCAATTCAATCGATTATATTGCTAGAATAGGAAAAGCTACAAGACGATACACTGAAGATGGAACACTATCACATCTCTAACTTCGTCTTGGGCCTCCCACTGCAACACCTAAACCTCCACACCTGCAGGAGAGTCTACTCGTGGGAAAGAGTAGCCCCCAATAGGAATTGGAAGATTAGCCAAATTAATGGCTAGTGACATCCTAATAGTCTTTAATAATATGAGACAACCGAGCTAATTGAATTAAATTAAACAACCCTAGTACAGATTATTAATATTTATAAAGGAATAACCTAATCCTACCAGCAATCTATATTCTCAAGCAATACCTACTGTCACTAGATTGTCTAACATAAAGTTCATTCAATATTTTACAGTATTAATGAACTAATAAATTAAAACGACCATCTAAATGTTATTAGATTATCAAGCTCTACAATTCCACAATCTAACATTAATATTTCATAATTATTAATTATCAATCATATAAAATATCTATCCTAATGTGAACCCCAGATATTTTGTTCATCCTGCCCCCGGTCAGGCATTACTATAGGGCATTTTATTTCGATGTAGAGGGTCAACTCTCTCGCCGCGCATACTCCAACACCATGCGCAAATAACTCATATGATCATAAGGGGTTTCCCGTCTTTCACGGTGGAGCTCTACCGCCCAACTTGCTTTCCTTGGGGGCTTCAACTACCCCGGGACAGGATTGCTAGGACAATCCCTCTTCGAGGGCACCACCTATTGGCTTTACCACAATCCCTGCCCGTGACCCCTAACCTACTGATCTTCAGCTGTGCGCGTAGGGTGGTTCACGACCCTTGCGCGCACGGGGTCCAATCTTTCCACAATATAGATTATCATATTCTATTATTTTAACAAAGTGTCAAAAACTCAACACGGCGAATAACTATCTTTAAATATATACCGAGATAGATAAAAAGATACATGCGTTAATTAATGATTTGCAATATTTTAACCCTGGTCCCACACTACTCTCGCAACTCATGCATCACAATAAACCTAAATTACTCTCGCCCGTATTCCCGTGTGCCCGGATCTCCACACTCCACTCAGGAGGGTGGGCCCCGACAATTATTATTTAATTAGATTACATTTTAATTTAAGGAAAATACCTAATTACGGTGTCCATGCAATAATTATGATTATTTTATTAATATTATAAAGCATGATTATTTTATTAATATTTTAAAGCATACTTATTTTAATAATATTTTAAAGCATGCATCGTCGAACTCGCGACTTCGTATGCAAGGAGGGGTCCGCGTGACCCATGCGGCGATGCCCGATGGGACCCGCATGCAGTATCGAGGACACCTACCCTAGTTGTTCTCATTTCCCACTATCAAAGACCACGGAAAAGGGAGTAGATGTCACCTGGTTGTTGGTCATGCACAAACTCCCGTTTAAATTGCTCATGATCCATCTTTGCTCCGCCTAAAGCTCGATCGCCACAGTCACGAACTGCCAAGTTCACACAACGGCCTATAATTATTGAATGATACTAATTATCGATGGTTTAGACCCTGGTTGGCCAAGTCAAGGGAATTTTAGGTATCAACGGACGCCGGTCTACCGGCACGCAAAACGATGCTACAGTCTCGGTTAGTCGGCATTGCCGATGGGAAGAATAGTACTACGGCTCAACTATACTACTATGCCTAAACGGTCGTATCCGCGTCGGCGCCGCTACTAGCATGACCTCATGCCCCAAAGAGCCTTCGGCATCACGACTATAGTGTGGATAGTCAGGCCTGGTCCCACCAAGGTAAGTTAGTTGCGACCAAGCACCACAAGTGTCAATGTATAAAATCACTGGAAAAGAATTGAGCCCCGATGTCAGGCACGACTGCCTGATCGAGGGTTGTCGACACCAAATCCGACAAGTAAGGTAGGGGGGTCAACCTTAGGTAATAACATCGGAGGTCGAGGTGCGGTTCAACCTTCACCCGAGTCAACCTCGGCTCAAATGTTAATATACTTTGGTTTGTGCCATGATAAACTTATTGAGCCTTACTAAGCCTATGCTTAGATTGGCAAAAAGACTCATACCTTGCTCGGTCGATTTCCAATGTGTGACGGCCGGAACAATTCCAACACTAAGCAATATCTAATAATAGGGCCCGCTATTTAAGAGGTGTTGCCCACTTTAGTTGGGGCCAACGGGGTCACCCTTCAATTTGGGGCCACTCATTTAAAGTGAAGACATAACTGAGATTTAAGTATCTAAATATTAGTCATTTACCTAAATGTCCAAGATGCATTTCAAATTTATAATTTTATGCCCACTCATTTCATCACTTAACACGAGCTCGAGGGAAAGTTTGCTCCGCTCTCGCACCGCGTGTGGAGGTTGGCTGACCATTTCATCGATGACGATCCAAAGAGGGTGCTAGGATGAGCGGCCGAAAACCCTCCATGTGTGCCGGGGCGATCTAGCCGGTGGGGTTCAGAAAATGGCCCGGAGTTGATTACGACGAAGAAATAACACGTGCATATTGTGCTGAAAGTGGAAAACAAGGACTGGGTGTCGATGGTCGTGAGTTAGGGTTGGAATCGACACTAATTGCGTCACCAGAAATGCTCGATTGAGCTTCCGAATTTGTGGCCAAGGAAGGATACTCCATCGGTTATTTCTTTTAAGAAAATCCCTTTTGAGTCCCCTTATTCGGAAAATAACATATTGGGTCGGTTTTTGACACTTAAGGTAGGGACAGCCCAGTACAATTATATGTAAAACACTATAAGCATAGTCCATTCAAATTTTTATTTTTATTTTTTTTTATAATTAAATTAGCAAATTCCTTAAATGCTCTTAAGGGCTCTTTAATTGCAAAACATATCCCTCCCCTCCTTTTCACCGACCCTATCAAATAGAGACATGGAGGAAGGGCTGGGCCTGGTTCGATGGCAGATGGTGGGTCGGACTCTCCCGCACCGTCCACGAGATGGAGGTGCCAATGGGAGCCCCCATAGGTAGCTGTGACCCATGAGAGAAGAGGGAAGAGGTAGGCACGGGTCGGGTCATCCTCGGCCGACTGCCGGAGCTTGGCCGGGGAGCTCGGAAATTTCATCACAGGCTCGAACCCATTCCGGAGTTGACGGGTTCATAGCAGTAATGATGAAGGGAAAGGTGTAGAGGGGCTTGCCTTGACGTGGAGAAGAGGCCCGGTTGGGCATCCGGACTTCGGGGTGGAGGAAGAGGTCGCCGGAGCTCGGGGAGATCGCCGACGCACGAACGCACGGGAGGGGAGGGCTGCAGGCGGCGGTGCTACGCCTCCAACTCTGCACTCCTTCTCTTTCTCCTCCTTTCTCTCTCTACAGACCTCTCTTTTTCTTTTCCTCTCCTCTTTCTTCTGAGGTTTCTCTCTTTCTTTTCCTCTCCTCTCTGGTTCACTGCGATGGGGGATGGGATTCGGTTTTTCCACAGGGTGAGGGAGAGAAGATGATGGGCTGATGGGAGAGGGTCGGGATTGGTGTTTTTAAAGGAGGAAGGGGGTGGCGGCTGGCGGAATTTGGGGCGGATCCGGGGCGGCGGCGGCGGCGGGATTCGGGGCGGGATTTGGGGTGGCGGCCGGGTGTGCCGGCGGGGTTTGCGGCGGGATTCGCGGGCTCGGGATGAGGGGAGCGACGGGATGGGTAGGGCGGCGGTCGGATTTGGGGCGAGGTCGGGTAGGTGGGGAGAGATCCGAGAGAGAAATTGAGATCCGGGAGAGAGGTGAGAGTGAGAGGGATCGGGTAAGAAAGGAGCGGGTGAATGGGGAGATCCGAGAGATGGGGTGGGTTTGTTGGGGGAGATAGAGTAGAGAGAGAGAGAGAGAGAGAGAGAGAGAGAGAGAAAGGGAGAGATGGATCGGTTGAGAGGGATGAAGGGGACGGCTGTGATAGGTTAGAGAGAGAGAGATGGTTCGGTTGGATGAGGTTTGAAGTGGTTTGGCTGAAGTGGTTTGGCTGAATGGTTTGGCTTAATGAATTTGGGTTGGATGGGATTAAGAGAGAGAAACGGAGATATATAGAGAGAGAGAGGACGGTTGGGTGGGTTTGGTGAGGGATTTAAATAAGGGGTGGAAGTTGGGCCGTTGGATCACGTGGTGAGGTAGAGTGGACGGCTACGATTTAGGCAAAGTTTGACATAAGTCCTTCTTGAGAGATGACTTTTAGTTGTAGGACATGTAAATTTCGGAATATAGCTTTAGGTCCCTCTCGACGAATATATTTTCTTTCTAAAGAAGAAAATCTACTTGTAGTGACCAAAGGTAGTGTAGCCATTATGATGTCCTGCGGCTAATATTTGCAAAATAGTGGAGGATCTATACTTAATTTGCTATTTTATTTATTCATCCTAATAAATCATAAAAAGTTCATTTCGCATCTGAAAAATATTATTTTTCTTTCTAAAAATCCAGAAAAATTAAATGGTTGTTATGGGTCGCACTCGGTTGTTTTGCGTGAAGGTTCGCATTGAGGAATCACATTCGATTCCAATCAGAAAAATTTGGATCCCGTTATTTTTATCAAGAATATTTAAGTAGCCGTAACTACTGATGAAAAAAGTTGGATTCGAGTGAAACAAGGTTCGTTGGAATCTTGTCGACGATGAGGATATTAAAGTACTATTATTAAATATTATATCATCACAATGGTAAAATTGTAATTTTTAATAACTTTAATATGCATGGTCGTTACATTCGTGGTGCCCAAAACCTTGATTGTGGATAATGGGCCCCAGTTCAAGTCGGCTTGAATAAAGGACTACTGCATACACTACAGTATAGAGATCCAGTTCTGTTCGCCTTACTACCCCCAAGCAAACGGTCAAGCAGAGGCGACAAACAAGACTATCATCGCAAACCTTAAGAAGATATTCGACGGAAGAAAAGGGCTCTGGAATGAAGCCTTGCATGGCGTGCTTTTGGCCTATAGGATGATACCTCGGGGACCCACTCAAGAATCTCCCTTCTCCCTTGCCTTTGGAGCAGAAGCAACAATTTCGACGGAGGCGATCTACCCGATGACCCAATCCAGATCCGTCATCTCGGGGATGAATGATGAATAGATGACGAGCAGCCTAGACCTACTAGATGAGAAAAGAGACCGAGCTGCTGCTAACTTGGCCAACTATATCTAGCAGTTCAAACGGGCCTACAATAAGAAGACGAAAGTTAAAGTCTTTCAGAAAGGTGACCTTGTTTGGCGACATATGACCCTCCATATGAAGAATCCATCGCATGGGAAACTCGAAGCAAGATAGGAGGGCCCCTACATCGTCGATCAAACCATACCTGAAGGAGCTTACTACTTGAAGACCACAGAAGGTCACTATCTTCTTCATCCATGGAACGCAAATAATTTTAAAAAATGCTATTGTTAAGAAGAAGCTTTTCCTCATTACTATCTTGTGGAAGAAAAACCCTGGGTCATCGACTTCTATCAGGTTTTAGGTCGGGTCGTCACCCGCCACACGGTAAATCCTCCACTCTCCATAAGGGGTTCGGTCTCTTCGTGATGAGAGGGGTACCACGACCCTTTTTTAGAGTCGGAGGTCGGGTCATTGCCCAAAAACCCTGTAGTACATAGGAATTGGGGTCCGATTGGTTCGTCAGCAATCGGTTCTCATCTTCTGAAGCTATAGATCGAGTTACCCTTTTTAATGGGAAACTTGTGTAAGCCCGGGATTATACAACTCGACAATCGATGAAAACGGTAAAGGCATGGTGAGCCTGAATTGTGGTTCCTCACCAGTGATAGACCTGATGAAAAACCCAAAGCCTTAGCATGGTACCTGACGAATTAGTCGAGGCATAGTGAGTACTGAGTTGTGGCTCCTCACTAGTGATAGATGAAACGATTGAGACATGGGGAGTCTGAGTTGCGACTCCTCGTCGGTGATAGGTCAGTAAAGAAGTTAGAAAGGTTGAGGTATGAGGGGTCTGAATTGTGGTTCCCTTTTGGTGATAGACCTGATGATGATGACAAACCCGAGCCTTAGCTCGGTACCAATGGTCGAGGCATGAGGGGTTTGAACTGCGGTTCCCCTTTGGTGATAGACCTGATGATGATGACAAACCCAAGCCTTAGCTCGGTACCAATGGTCAAGGCATGAGGGGTCTGAACTATGATTCCCCTTCGGTGATAGAACTGAGGATGATGACAAACCCGAGCCTTAGCTCGGTACCAATGGTTGAGGCATGAGGGGTCTGAACTGTGGTTCATCATCGGTGATAGACCTGATGATGATGATAAACTCGAGTCTTGGCTCGGTACTAATGGTTGGGGCATGAGGGGTCTGAACTATGGTTCTCCTTCGGTGATAGACCTGATGAAGATGATAAACCCGAGCCTTAGCTCGGTACCTATGGTCGAGGCATGATGGGTCTGAACTACATTTCCCCATCGATGATATACCTGATGAATGATGAAGCCCAGGCCTTAGCCTGATAGCCATTAGAGCAATCGAGGTGTGGTGAGTCCGAGCAGTAGCTCCTCACCGGCGCTACGACCTAAGGGAGGTGGAGGAGACTGAAGCGCTAGCGAGGCAGCAGATAAAGCGGTCAGATTCTGAACAGCAGCACCTCACCGACCCGGCTGCCTTTCGAAGGAACGAAAGCCTAGAGTTTCGACTCAGCAGTGATGCAATGAAGAATAAACCCGAACAACCAAGGAAGACTGCACAAGACGACCTCCGGGGAGAAAGATTTTATTCAAAAATACGGTACAGAGTGAAGGTTCTTTGTTACCATGAAGATTATATTTGAAGGGGCTCAGGGCCTATTTTACAGTAGGTGTTGTGAATCATCCGGCACCCTGGCATGCTGAGCTTGATGGTCATCAAAGTCCTCATCGCTTCCACACCAGACGACCTTTGAGAAGAATGTCCCTACCGATGAGGAAGAAAAGAGAAACTCTTCTCGCATCACCAGACAACACCGATTGAAGAGAAGTCAGGAGGCTTCCCTCGCCCCGACGGCAAGGCACTATAGAAGAGATCTCCTCCATACTGCTCGGCCTGCCAGACAAAAAGAATGCAGAATTAGAGAGTGATAGGGGATTGCTTTCCAACGGCTACTCCCCGCTGGCCCAAAGATCCGGTATGGTACGAAGACGATTGGAGTAGACGGATCCACCCCTGCAGACCTTCCTCCTCCACCTTGCCTTATGCTAAACCGAAAAGAGGGTTCCCCGGATGACTTCTGCATCAGCTCCTTTACCTCTAACAAACTCTCGATAGGGTCGGTGTGGGTGGGCGGAGAGGGAAAGGGTCAGGGTCGAAGCCTCCTCCCCCTTGCCCAACGCCATTGACCTCAAGCGCCACCTCGCTCTCTAAGGCCCAAGGAGGAGACCCCAGGAGATCAGCCAAGGGCAGAGGACCAAACTCGGTCCGATGACCTGCTTTTCTCTGACAAAACTAGAGCGAACGACGACCGACCATATCCAGAGAAGACGGAAGATCTCAAAAGACCCAACCATTGTATAATGATAAGAAATGACCCCTGCCTAGAGTCTACTAATAGCCGGTTAGTCGAAGAAAGTGACAGGGCTCAAGAACCGAACCATCGCATCGGGATGGAACACATCCTCGGGAAACGGAAGCGATGCGATGTGAAGGTATGAGACCATCGAAGTGAAGAGGCCAAGGTCAAAGATGATGTAATCGCCTGAAGCGTGATGCAGACCAAAGGCTAAGGGGCCGGATGCCTTAGCATCCCACCTGAGGCCGTGCAGATGAGAACCTAGGGGTCTGATGCCTTAGCATCTCTCGCAGGTCATTTGAGCTGAAGGCTAATTAAGGGGTCTGATGCCTTGGCATTCCCCCTAAGGCCGTGCAGATAAGAACCTGGGGTTCTGATGCCTTAGCACCACCCACAGGCCATTCGAGCTGAAGGCTATGAGGTCGGATGCCTTAGCATCCCTCCTAAGGTCTTGCAATATGAGAACTTGGGGGTCCGATGCCTTAGCATCCCTGGTAGGTCGTTCGAACTGAAGGCTAAGGGGCCGGATGCCTTAGAATCCCTCCTATAGCCGTGCAGATGAGAACCTGGGGGTCTAGTGCCTTAGCATCCCCCGCAGGTCATTCGAGCTGAAGGCTAAGGGGCCTGATGCCTTAGCATCCCCCTTGAAGCTGTACAAATGAGAACCTAGGGGTCCGATGCCTTAGCATCCCCCACAGGTCCTTCGAGCTGAAGGCTAAGGGGCCTGATGCCTTAGCATTCCCCCGCAGGCCGTGCAGATAAGAACCTAGGATTCTGATGCCTTAGCATCCCCCGCAAGTCATTCGAGCTGAAGGCTACAGGGCCGGATGCCTTAGTACCCGCCCTAAGGCCTTGCAAAATAAGAACCTGGGGGTCCGATGCCTTAGCATCCCATGCAGGTCGTTCGAGCTGAAGGCTAAGGGGTCAGATACATTAGCATCCCCCTTGAGGCTATGTAGATAAGAACCTGGGGGTCCGGTGCCTTAGCATCCCCCGCAGGTCGTTTGAGCTGAAGGCTAACGGGCCTGATGTCTTAACATCCCCCCTGAGGCCGTGCAGATGAAAACCTGGGGGTCTGGTGCCTTAGCATCCCCCGTAGGTCATTCGAGCTGAAGGCTAAAGGGCCTCATGCCTTAGATCCCCCTGAGGCTGTACAAATGAGAACCTGGGGGTCCGACGCCTTAGCATCCCCCATAGGTCGTTTGAGTTGAAGGCTAAGGGGCCTGTTGCCTTAGCATCCCCCCTGAGGCCGTGCAGATGAGAACCTGGGGGTCTGATGTCTTTGCATCCCCCGTAGGTTGTTCAAGCTGAAGGCTAAGGGGCATGATGCCCTAGAATCTCCCCTGAGGATGAAAGAAATGAGGGTGCAACTTTGAAGACTAGGGATTAGACTTTTCAAAGCTCCCACCGTTAAGGGTATGCCACACCCTTGACAGGACGGAGCACGCCCTTGGAGGATAGGCGTCCCCCTGAGGATGATGCCCCTCGTCGAGGCTTCCTCCTTGACAAGAACCTCCATTTCTATCTCTGCGAGTGTCGTCACGCTCGTAGCACCGTAGGCCACGCTTGGCCCGTCCGGACTGATTTCTAGAACCGAAGGAGCTACTGATTTGGTCGTGCCTGGCCCGTCCAAGCAAGGTTCTTCCAAATTAAGAACCGAAGTCGAGGAGATCTCTAAGCCTGGACCTTTTGAGCTCGCTTGCTCAGGCGGCGCCTGAGGAGTGCCACCCAGGCCACCGTGAGAACCGCCCGACTGCTCCTACTGCAGACGCACCTTCTTGGACAGGCGAGCTCGATGGAGAGCTGCATCGAACTCTTCGACGGAGAGCAACACGCTACCCTTGGGGCTACTGTTGGTGCCCACCTCGAACACAGACTTGGGTGGCACCCTCGAGTCTGAACTCTTCCCCTTGAGTCATCGGGGCTCACCTAGAAAGGATTCATGGGATCTCCCAAACACCATGAGGGATGCTCGATTGGAGGCAACTGCCATCCAAGCGAGATGAGGCTATTCTAGAAGAATCGATAGAAGGGAGACCCAATAGATTGGGTCCGATGGATCCTACCCCAGACATATCAAGCTTTCACCAGAGTTTGATCACGTAAGGCTGGGAGCCATGGGCTCTCTCTGCGAGTCTGACCCATGGGTTTCACCCTTGTGGCCGCCGTCGCCATGACCGGAGGGATTGATTTGGGGATCTCCTTTGTCGCCACCATCACCATCATTATTGTCTCCATCGTCATCGCCACCTTCATCGCTGCTGCCACCGTAGCTCCCCTTGTCATCCCCGCCACCATCGGACGTCCCTTCCCCTCGACTACTCTCACCGAGAACGCCTTGAGACACTTCACCGGCTCGAGCTATGGTGATCTCTACGGACCAGCCGGGGTTTGTGTCAAAGATGGCCTCCCAGTGGATTGGCGTACGCTTATAGAGGATAGTGATTTAGGTATCGATATGCCTCCGCTCTTCCTGCACCGCATCCTCATTGAGGGGCTGACAACGACGAGAGATACCATCGGGTACGGTGCAGCTGAAGTTTGGCACCAGGAACCCGCTTTGCCAATCACCGGCCAGATGCAAGGGAGCAACCATCCAGGTCGGGTCAGAGTTTGAAGCCTGTCAAAGATCGATGCTGCACCTCTACGATTGTTGAAGTACACCCCTATAGCTCCGTGGGTCAGAGCCCTCTTCACGAGGAAATTGCTGAAGAGCCAGTCAAGAGTAACCGCCACACCCCGTGCGTGGAGGACATCGCACCAGTAAAGGATCCACCAGGAGTTCCCGCCCAATTGATAAGGGCAGAGGTGGAGGTAAGCTAGAAGTAACTCCGAGAAAGGCCTCAGGGGTAGTGGCAGGCCGGTGCGCAGCTGTCCACCAAATATGATGGTATGACCAGGTTCAGCGGAGGTAGAGACGTCGGTGGACCGCACGTCGCACTTGTTGAGGAAAGGGAAATCCCCCTTGAACACGAAGAGCGTCTCCTCCGGAGAAAGCGTCGAGACGTCTAGACGACGAGCCATTACCGTACGAATATGAGGTTCAGAGAAGGGCGGGAGAAGAAGAAAATACGGCGGAGCACCAAGAAGGGATATTTGAAGTACTGAAATGTCGCCCGCTTTTCGGAATCGATAAGAGTCAGTATGTCTGAGAAATCCTGGGTGTCGAAAGATAAAGATCCAACGGCCGAGAAGTTGACCGCCTCGGTAGCTAAATCCTGCATTTAAGGATGAAGAAAGTGCAGCCCCTATGGCCAGAACAATAATGATCACCAGTCACGTCACCGAGCCGTCGCTCCAACCCATGACGTATGGCGAAACCCTAGCGAAGAGGACTTTCGGCTCATGGTCTAGAGACCAAAGTCCGAAAGGGAGCTTTTGTAGAAGGGGTTTTCAGCCAACCCCACCAGATGATGACACGTGTACCGCTGGACCACCCGATCTGGTCTAATACGGAGATCCGTGAGACCCGATGGTATGAACCGGGCACAAATCTACCAGACCCGGCCTGCGAGCTGCTCTGTTAGCAGAAGATTGAGCCCAGGGAGGAAGTCAGAGGAACCTGAGCTCCTCGACGGGAGCCAAGTCGAGGGAGTAGCATGGTAGATCGTGGTGCTGGCTCGGCTACCTGACTATATGGCTGGCCCGACCTGATCAGCACCGAAGAACCGCCATCAAGCGAGGAAAGATCGAAAGACATCGTAACGGTTGTGATGCATGCCAGGTTGGGCAATCCTAAGAAAATATCACCTGTCGAGTCATGGGTTACCCATAATCCACAAGAGCATAGAAGGTAGATTTGAATGGCATCCGATCGAAGGGGATCCGTCGTAACAGACCCAAGATCATCGGAGGACAGACCATAGTGATTGCACACACGTGTGAAGAAATCTACAAAAGAAAGCCCACCCCTTCATGGGCAGGTAAGAAATTCGAACTCTCGATAAGCAATAAGCAACTCAAGGGAATCGAAACCCAAGAGAGGCAATTCGTTTCTGGACCCGCTACCACACTACACATCTCTCCCTTCCATGACTTGAGCATCGGAGGGGCCTTGACTTGGAGGTGAGCCTCGGTCTTTTTGCAGGTACTGTGGGAAGGAGGTGGAGGGCGTCTAGCTCCATCTGACAATCGGGTATGGCCGACGGGGTTTTCCCCCCACATTGCTATTAATGGGCTTGCACATATATCTTTTCGTATATGTTTCTATGGAGCAGCCCTGGTCCTAGAGTTGTAGTCTCACAACTACATACATATAGGTAAGTCCTAATAAGGGTGTGAACAAGGCGACACCCCGCCTCATGGGTCTTGGACTTATTAGGAGTTTTAAACTCATCCTACCCCTTACTTTTAATAAGCACCGATGTCATAGGGACAGAAGCATTATTCAGTGTTACTTATTTTCAATCACTACTATAGTTTGTTTCTACCCATTGGACCTCCGTGAGGTTGGGTTTCCACTGTGATGATTTTTCTTATGGGCTTAATCCCATCCTCTTCGATGATTCTAAGACCACTGTCCTAGAAAGGCTCTTAGTTAGATGATCTGCCAAATTTTTTTCGGATCTAACAAAGTCTAGGATTATTATTTTATTTTTTATCTTATATCTGAGAGATCTGTGTCTTACTTTCAGATGTCGATTTATTTTTTACATTAGCATTCTCTTGATTGCATTTATCAATAGCTGATCGATAATCATAATGGATAGATATAGCTGGTAAAGGCTTTTCTATCAATGAGATCTCATATAGAAGATCTCGAAGCCATTCTGCTTCTGTGCTAGTGGTATCCCATGCTATCATTTCTTATTCCATTGTACTCCTAGCGATGACGGTCTGTTTGGTGGATTTCCAAGATATAGCTCTACTTCCTAATAGGAATACTAACCCAGTTGTGGATTTTATATCTATTGAATCACTAATCCAATTGGCATCAGAGTATCCCTCTAATATAGCTGGATTTCCACTATAGTATAGATCATATGATATGGTTCTTTTAAAGTATCTAAAGACTCTTTCTAACGCGTCCAATGTGTCTCATTTGGGTTAGATGTAAAACGGCTAAGTTTATTTACCGCGTAAGCGATATCGAGTCGAGTATAGTTTGCTAAAAAACCTAGCGATCCTATGATTTGAGCATACTCGCTCTGTAGTTTAGGAAGTCCAGTGTTCTTCGTTAAATGGGTGTTTGGATCATATGGTGTGGATACCGATTGATAATAGAAGTCATAGAATTTCCTAAGGATTTTCTCGACATAGTGGGATTGGGATAACACTAAACCATCGTCATTTCTAATTATTTTTGTGTTCAAGATAATGTCGACTTGTACTAGATCTTTTATGTCAAAGTTTTGGGATAGGAAGTGTTTGATGTCATTTATGACTTGTATATTTGAACCGAATATAAAGATATCGTCAATATACAAGCATAAGATGACAACACTATTATCATCTACTTTATGGTATACACATTCATCCATTGTATTGATATCGAATCCATAGGATAAGATAACTTCATCGAATTTCATGTGCTATTATTTTGGGGCTTGTTTAAGTCCATAGAGGGATCAAATTAACTTACACACATTTCCCTCTTGTCCAGATACGATAAGTCCCTCGGGTTGGCCCATATAGATTTTCTCATTTAGGTCGCCATTTAAGAAAGTTGTCTTAACATCCATTTGATGTATGACTAGCTTATAGATTGAAGCTAAGGTGATGAGGATCCTAATCATGGTTATCCTAGCGACATGTGAGTAGACATCAAAGTAGTCTATCACAGGTTTTTGGATAAAGTCCTTGGCTACAAGTCAGCCTTAAATTTATCTATGGTACCGTCAGATCTAAGTTTCTTCTTAAACACATGTTTACATCCTATGGTCTTGCAACCAGGAGGTAAATCGATGAGTTCCTAGGTATGGTTTTGAATTATGGATTAAATTTCGTTATCTATGGATTTCTTCCAAAAGAGTGAATCCATAGACTTTATTGTATCTGTATAGGTAGAGGGAGAGTCCTCTACCAAAAGTGCATAGAAGTTATCAAAGACTTTTTCTGTACGGGCACATTTACTTCTCCTAGGTTCAATTTAGGTTACTAGTTCAGTCTGGTCTTTATGTTCTAATTAGACTTCGGGTTCGATCTGAGTTACTAGATTAGAACTGGAGGCCTAGTTATCGATATCGATCCTAGTGTTGTTCCTAGTTTTATAGGGAAAGATATTTTTGAAGTATGAGGCATCTCTAGCCTCGATTATGGTGTTATTAGCTATTTCGCTTATTTCAGTGTTAAGTACTAAAAATTGATTAGTGTTAATTTCTGAAGCATAGCCGATAAAGATTGTATCTACTGTCTTAGGTCCTATCTTCTTCCTTTTGTTATTGGGGATCTTTACCTTAGCTAGGCTCCCCCACACTTTTAGATAATCTAAGTTAGGTTTTCTTTATTTCCATACCTCGTATGGGGTTAAGTCATTATATTTGAATGGAATACGGTTAAGGATAAAACAGGCCATTATTAGGGCTTCCCCCCATAAGTTCTCTGGTGCTCCAGAGATTATTAACATATAATTAACCATGTGCATTAAGATCCTATTTTTCCTCTCCGCTATACCATTGGATTGGGGAGTGTAAGGAGTTATGACCTCATTGAGTATTCTATAATCTTCACAGTACTCACTTAGCTCGTTTGAAGTGTATTCCCTTCCTCGATCTGACCTAAGGATCTTAATATTTTTATCTAATTATTCTCAACCTAAGCTCTGCAAATCTTAAATTTACTGAGTATCTCATCCTTAGTCTTAATGAGATATATATGGCAAAATTTTAAAGCGTCATCTATAAACGTTACAAAATATATATTATCACCTCTCGAGGTTCTTCTAGAATTGCAGACATCGTTGTGAATCAGTTCAAGTACCTTGGAGTCTCGATCGACGGTTCTGAAGGGTTTCCTAGGCTGTTTGGCTTCTACTCATATCTCGTACTTGTCGAGATTCTTAGTATAAGATTTATGAATGATATTTAAGGTCATGAGTTTCTTAATAGAGTTATAGTTCACATGACCTAGTCTTTGGTGCCAAAAGGCTGAAAAGTTAACATTTAGAACAGTAAGCATAGAATTAAAAATATTTAATTTAAATAAACCATTACAGAGAAATTATTTTCTAATAAAATTTATTCCCTTAGTTATTACAACTTTATTAAACTCGAATATAAGCTTATAGCCATGCTGAACTAGTAAGGAACCACTAATGAGATTTCTCATAATCTCCGGAACATGATAGACTTCGCATAGGGTTAGGATCTTCTTTATTGTTAGCTTCAGGTCGATCCATCATACCCTAGTACACGAGCCTTAGCATTGTTCCCCATGAAAGATTGATCAGAGCAAACATGGATGCTAGCTCTTGTGTCAATCCACCAATCAAATGCTTGACTTCGGGGTAAAGAGAACAGACCTGAAAACGGTCCCAAAAGAGCTATCTCCAGAAGTCACGATGTTAACATGTGAGCCGGGCGACGTTGGACCATTCCTTCTTGGATTTGGAGGTAGTGCTGTCTTTTTGTAGAAGCATTGGTTGGCCATATATTGGTCTAACCGCAGACGTAACAGCAATGCACTCCTTCATTATTTTGGTCCTTGGGATAGTTTGGATTGTGGTTGCTATGCTAGGGCTTATTGGTGTATAGCTTAGGTTTAGGGTAAAATGGTTTCTTTTGAAACTTATGTGTAGGTTTCTGGAAAGGTTTGGATGGTTGACCCTCTATATTGTTGATATTGGGTTTGGATTCAGAGGATCCCTTTTTCTTGAGCCTATATTGCTCCTCAATTCTAATAGAGTTTAGAACTTGAGTTAGGGTTAGGTCACCTTGGGTATGACTTAGGTGCTTGAAAAACTTGGACGAAGAAGCAGGTAATTTGTCTATAATGCAAGCTATTTAGCAGGTTTAATCAAGAATGGAGTCATTAGTTTTCAGGAATTGGAATAGGTTCTCAAACTCATGAATCTGATCATTCATGGGTTTGGAGCCAACCATTATGAAGTGTTGAAGTCTGACGCTTTAAAGCGTTTTACTCCAGCATCATCTAGGACATACCTACGCTCGAGGGTATCCCATAGGTTCTTAAGGTTTTGGATAGTATAGTAGATATCATAGAGTCTATCAGATAAGGCACCTAGGATCCTATGAAGGCTATAGTAGTTGATTTCTTCTGGGATTCTAGTGGGAATACCAGAAGTTGGTTCGGGGTCAGTTGGGAAGTGGAGGCTCGGGTACGATGAGTTTGGCTAGACCCACTGGATATTCCTAGCGCAGTTTCACTTATGGCTGACAGTAACCCAAGTGTGGTTACCCAAAAATGCATCTAGTTTTACCACCTCTTGAAGTTAGACCCATAAAACTTCTCGGGTAGGGCACTAAGGGTTTTACGGTTTGGTGAGGCCATTTCAAACAGTAGTAAGGAGTTGAAATATGTGGATTGAAAAATAAGTTGTCAATTTTAAAGCACACTTAAATAGATTTGACTTTTAGAAGTCCAAATAGAATTTTCAAATCCTAACGTCCAGATAGGATCCAGGTAGAAGGTGGAGCAGTAGGCTCACTCAAATACCAAACTACCTTGGACAATTTAATACCGGTTTGTCAAGCCTGTTTAGATATCGTAAGCAATGAAATGTTCACGGGACGACTTTTAGTATTTTCTAAAAATATATGCTTTTGATTAGATTTGTAGAAAACAATTTTTGCAACTAGTAACAACCACACAATTATTAACGTCTAATGAGCAAGCTATCTATTCTATAAATGTAATAAAACTAACAATTTATTTTAGTAAGTAGATAGCACAATAAAGAATGAGAAATAGTCCTTTTAACTATGATGAACGATTAAATATACAATAGGTTTCATGGATTGTTGAAAATCTAGCCGTTCTAAACTATCCAATTTAAGACTTAATCAAATTCTTAATTGTAAAATATTTATTAGATCAAATAATTTTGTTAACCAAACAACAAATTAGTATCTAAAGACTAATCATAAATTTCTTTTAGAAATGGTTTGCCAAGTAGAGTTGGTTCTATGGAACCGTCATTCACTTTAATGAACTTTTCTAAAAGGAAGAAAAATACTTTTTAGATTATCACTAATTATTTAGAGTTTAGTATTAGATGCAAGCCTTTCTCAATAGATCTAGTTATGACAAAGAAGTAGAGTTAGAAACTCTGGCCTGATGGTCAAAGCACGCTAGGCGCTATCCCAAGAAACTTTTTACCCCCTTCGTGCGGGTCTCGTGGCAATGGTTCTTGGAGATACGATGACCCCAATCAAGTGACTTCCTTCTCGTCGGTACGACTTCAAGAAGGTTTTGCGAACCCCGACCAAAATCTTCTCGAAGCTGGAAGGCAACACCGCAACACAACTTTGATTCAAGAGAGGGAGTCTTCTCGGAGAAAGGGGGCAGCACCACAGCACGAGCTCGAGAGAACGGGGGAGGGAGAGGCAGAGGCAGAGAGCAATTCCGATATTCAGACTGTATCTTTTCTATGGCAACACCGTGCTTTATATAGGTCTCGGGCTGTTAATAGGAGGCTGAAAAAGGGGAGCAGTTTATGGGCTGTGATCAATCCCATTTACTCCGCACGTTACAGCTCGCAGAGAGCTTGCTCGTAATGGCTAGCATGCAGCACCCTCGTGTAACGGCTAGTGGACCAAATGAAAAGTTATAAATATGATAGAGGGCTAAAAGGCAAAAATAAAAATAAGGCAGGTGCGGACTAACCCATTTTGGAGTAGCATTCGTGTTCGGATCCATGGGCGCAGACACACACGCCACCCAGCCCAAGCCCGATCCGGTACGGCACATGCGTGTGTGAGCTTGTGGAGCCCCTCCTTTAGTGTGATGATTAGTGGGAAAAAAATGGAGAACCCTTTTAAGTTGGTAGGTGGTTTTTCTCCAAATCGATATAGGACTAAACTTCTATGTGTTTTGTGTGGTTTTCAAACACACACTCGACAGGGTGGTCGGTCTGAGCCGTTATGACTGCCCTCTTTTACACCCTCCTGCTGATGAGTTCAGATCTCCTCCGGTCGGTCCGGTCGGTCGATGGGCCCAACGCCCATCATAGCGCCATGCAGTCCGCTCGAGTATGATTTACTACGGGGGCGATGGACTGGAGATCTGAATTCCTTGGTGATGCTTCGGAATTGTGAAGGGGCTCTGTATTTTGGTTTTGTCAAGACTTGTATAGTATGCTACGGAAACCTCTTAAACATTGACCGCGTGGCCTAATGGATAAGGCGCTCGCCTCCGGAGCGGGAGATTGTGGGTTCGAGTCCCACCGTGGTCGTTGTTTTTCCGTACTAGTACTTCTGGTCTTAAACTTGTTTCTCACTCCCCTGATATTTTGGCCTTAAAAACATTCATCTTTTCAAATATTACGTAACTGTTTAAGAATTTAAAATTGAGCATGAACAATAAAAACTATTTTTCAAAAATTCTCTGCCATCTATTTTTTTTTTTTTTGGCTAAGCGACCTGCGCACCTCCAAGAACAGTGCCCATAATCCCTCTGTTTGAGATGGAAAATCACATGTCACATATTTACATAATAGTTTGTGGGGATGGCAAGGAGTCATGTCTCAGTTGGACCCTACTCTTTTCTGTGTCCAAAGTCAAATTGCACATGTAGGCCCAAGACTGTATCCAAAAGATCCTCCGTCTTTGTGGGGGACTTATCCTAGCCCCACCCTTTTTTTTTTTTGTTAATGGCAACAGCAAGCATGAGCATCGACGTGAGGAGCAGCGCAAGTTGTACTTGCTCGCTGTTGCCACCCAAGCAGCAGCGAACAACGGAGACAAGAGACGATGGTGATTGGTTAAGGATTCCTAGGTCTAGGGTTCATCCCATGGCCTATAGATCTTAGGTTTTAGGGTTCGAAATTAGATTCTGTGCACATGTAGGCCCCAAGACTTTATCCAAAAGATCCTCCGTCTTTGTGGGGGACTTATCCTAGCCCCACCTTTTTTTTTTTTGTTAATCGATGATTAATCCACGACTTAACATTATTTCAAACGTCTAGGTCAGTGAGACATTTTATTTAATGCCAGGCCCTTGATTTTTATCAAAAATCCAAAACTACCTTCATTTGGCGCCCCTCTCTCTCTCTCTCTCAGAGAGAGAGAGAGAGAGAGAGAGAGAGAGAGAGAGAGAGAGAGAGAGAGAGAGAGAGAGAGAGAGAGAGAGAGAGAGAGAGAGAGAGAGAGAGAGAGAGAGAGAGAGAGAGAGAGAGAGAGAGAGAGAGAGAGAGAGAGAGAGAGAGAGAGAGAGAGAGAGAGCATGGCTAGCGGTAACGGCAACAGCAAGCATGAGCATCGACGTGAGGAGCAGCGCAAGTTGTACTTGCTCGCTGTTGCCACCCAAGCAGCAGCGAACAGCGGAGACAAGAGACGATGGTGATTGGTTAAGGATTCCTAGGTCTAGGGTTCATCCCATGGCCTATAGATCTTAGGTTTTAGGGTTCGAAATTAGATTCTGTTAGTTTTAGAAGAGAGTGGCCTGATATAAAAATTTAAAGTGCAGTGAGGGATATTTTCGTCCCTTGGGTTGTCTGTTCTTTAGCCTAAACCGATCTCTTCTCAGGGACCGATTGCTGGATTGGTAGGGTGGTTAGGGGACAGGGTCCTAGAGCAAGGGCTCAAAGAGGTCCGAACATCGAAACGGGGGAGGCAACATCTGTTATTTATTAATTCCATAATTCCATAATCTTGAGAATATGGCATCAACGGCCATGATTCACATGCATAAACAAGTCACATTGCTCCACGGTGTCCATACGGGGAGTTTAACAAGGAACCTCTCCAACATGGGAGAGAGGAAGTACCACCAGGCCAAGAGCCTGGCTGATTATCCTATTCTTTATGTTTTTTTTTTGTGCTCTTGAATGGAAATATTAATAGAGGTAAAGGTAGGTTTTGAATGATGGTTTTTCTTTTGTTCCAAACACTAACCGATGTAATGACAATTAAAATGTAGTCGTTAAAAAAAAAAAATTGCTTGATTTTTTTGTGTTGATACAAGCTACCATGAATTTAAATATTAATTTTTTTTCTTCAACATTTTTTTTCTGTATGCATGCAATTGTAACCTGAATACGAAGCATTACCACAACTACCATGCATGTCATAAATTATAACCAATAGCAATAAATAAACACAAGAAAATTACTCAAAACCTGCAGTAAATGTAACAAGCAATCTTGAATACAAAACCTGCAGTAAATGTAACAAGCAATCTTGAATACCAGAAGGAGAGTGAAGTTGGGATCCCTCTTGACTCAAAGGATAAGTTACATAAAAGGGAGGAAGTGTCGTGATGCGGAGGCTTTCCATCGTACACAGAAACAATCACACATATATCTCAAAAATAGAGAGAATAAAAAAGAGAGGAAAACTCACAACAAGAAGCATGCGACAGATCAATTTTATATGAAAAATATTCTAACAAAAAAAACCTTAGACGAATTCAATGGAATATATGCTAGAATATAAGGATCAAACAAGAATAAGCAATCTCTCACCATCAACGGGAACAAACAAATCTCTTACGTACCAAGAACTTGCCAAGATCTCACAGAAAGCCTCGTCAACCTAGTTACATGTGCAGGAATATGAAGCAATTCCTCCTCCACTTTTGTCCCTATGGGGGTGATTTTGGTCTCTCCACACCCCCCGAGGTGATCTGGTGTCTCCCGCCGATCTCTCTCTTCAACACTTGCAAAGAAGACCAAGACTCTCTTTGAGCCAAAGTCCCTCCGACACTCAAGTCAGTTGAGGCCCTAAGGGGAGAAGGAAGGTATGAGTAGTAGTAGTGAGATGTAGTGTTTCCCTTTTTTCTTCATACTTGGTCCTTAGGGCCAGGGTGTGCCCTTATACTTCTCCGCCACCTCCAACGGCTGGTGGCTCGATCAAGTGCCGTTAGCTAGCTACTGTTCCATCAAGATCGCATGAGGGGTGATCAGAATGGCTGGACTGCGCCAGATCGACCATTCTGATCCGATATCCCTAAATACAATAGAACATGGAGGGGAATGATGAGGATGGCAGAAGTGTGCCTGGCCATCATGTACCGCAATCCCCTAAAACATGGGAATGTTTGACCAGCAAGGGTCGTTCGACGCTTTGTGGTAGCGCATTCAAACCACCCACATGGAGAGAAGGAGAGGCTGGCTCCTCCTCTATGGTTTTCCTGGTAGCCCTAAGACCACACTCGGGTTAGCTGATTAGCCGGGGTGCAGGGCTCGCAGCTAGCCTACTCGGGCAAACCAAGTTGTCAAGTTGCTCGGGTTATCCGAGTAGCCGGGGTGTAGGGCCCATAGCCTACTCTGGCCAATCCAGTCATCAGGTCTCTTGGGTTAACCAAGTAGCCGGGGCACAGGGCCTGCAGCCTACTTGGGCTAACCTAGTCGTCAGATCGCTCAGATTAGTCGAGTAGCCGGGGCGCAGGGCCCTATAGCGTACTAGGGCTAACTAAGTCGTCAAGTCGCTCGGGTTAGCCAAGTAGTCGGGGTGCAAGTCCCGCAGCCTACTCGGGCTAACCGAGTCGTCAGGTTGCACGGATTAGTCGAGTAGCCGGCGTGCAGGGCCCGCAGCTTACTCGGGCTAACCGAGTCGTCAGGTGGCTCGGGGTTAACCGGAGAGTCGGGGTGCAGGGCCCGCAGCCGAGTCGGGCTAACCGAGTCATTGAGGTGAGACTTTCCTCCGATGTTCTCTGTGGCCACATGTTAATAGCCAATTGGGTCATGAAAATACTCACTTACAGTCCCTACTTTGTACAAATTTTGATTACTCTTTCTATATGTGTACTGCAACTTGTTATAGGGTTTTCTTTTCAAAATAACATTTTAAAAAATATTATTTTAATAGACATCTTCCAAAAATAATTTAAAAAGTGGGCAACTGACAACCAAGTGGCGGGGAGGCGCCGCAAAGTGCCCGCCACTTCAGCTTCTAGTTTTTTTTTTTTTTTTCCGTCTAGCCCTTAAACTAGGTATTTGGAATATGATTTTCATTAAACCTTAATCATTGTCTATTATCGAGAACAACTAAGTACATTTCAAAACCATATTTGAAATACAACTTCAAAAACCCATATTCCAAATACCGACTTTACTATAAAAATTTTTAAAAAAAACTTTTCGAACTTTGACTGAAAATCATATTTGAATTACAGTATTGAAAACCCATATTCCGAATACTGACTTCAATGTAAAATAATAAAAAAAGTTTTTAGGTTAGGTTACATTGCTCGACTCATATTGCTCAAGGAGAGGTTAGTTAATTTTTTTTAATTAGGTATTTGTTATTTGTTATTGTTAATTGTTAAACTATTGACAATGTATTAAATATTTAATGCATTACGTTTTACCAGTGAATCCAATTGAGCATTGACGCAATTCTCACCTTTGAACTGTCACCTTCTAGCTTGTACTTGCTTTCATTAGGTGAGCCGAGTTTTAGGAGTTCTTCAGATTTGGCGATTTTAAACTTGATAAGGTGCTTATTAATGTGCTTATCAAGAGATGGAGGAGAGAAACACAAACCTTCCACCTGAGGCATGACGAGATGACAACAATGCTATGCAACGTAGCGATAATAGCAGGTCTCCGCGTGGATGGACCACCTGTGACTAGTTGCACGAGCTACAATTGAAGAGCATTGTGCTTTGATCTATTATGTGCATCGCCCTCCTCAACAGCTTACTACGGGTTGTGTGCAGCTACCGTGCCTAAGAGTCACATTCTGAGAAGTCGGAATTTGGAATATGGGTTTTAGAAACTATATTTCAAATATGGTTTTCAATCTAAGTTCCAAAAACTTAAATAATTTTTTTTAATTTTTACATTAAAGTCGGTATTTGAAATATGGGTTTTAGAAACCATATTTCAAATATGGTTTTCAGTCAAAGTTTCAAAAGTTTGTTTTTTCCCCCATTTTTACAGTAAAATCGGTATTTAGAATATGGGTTTTGGAAACTGTATTTCAAATACAGTTTTCAAATGTACTCAGTTGTGCTCGATAATAGACAAGGATTAAGGTTTAATGAAAACTACATTCCAAAAACCGAGTTTGACGGCCAGATGAAAAAAAAGCTGGCTGTGGACATGGCAGACAGTTTGTGTGGGGGATGATCCTCATGCTGACCCGGGGACTCCGCCCAATAGTGAATCGATTTGATCGTCGGTTCGAGCATTGGGTTTTCATACTTGAGCTTCAAAGTAGTTGAAGGTTTGTAGACTTAGCTTTAGAAGTGAATAAGAGAGTTAACACGAGATGTGATTTCGGAGTTTAGTCGAAGCCTATGTCTCTGTGCTATAAGGTGCAACCTGAATTCTAGTACACATGAAATGCAGTGATCTCGATAGGCCTAGTATCACTTGTCCTAGAAGAATAAGATTGATTTCAAAACTTTGGTTTTCAAAAGTATGATCTGGAAATCAGATAATCGATTTGGAATACACATCTGGTCTGCTATTTATAAAGGTTTGGAAAATATCCGGGGTCCCAGACGGTTTCTACAATCGATTTGACAGGCTCCAGGCAGGGCTGGTGGGTCTAGTCGTCGTTATTCTGGACCCCCAGGCAGGGCTAGTGGGTCCCGTTGTTGTCATTGTGGACCCCCAAGCAGGGCTAGTGGGTCCTGTCTTCAGGCGTTAGTCAGATTTTGCACCCACAGTTACCGCCTCCAAGTTAGCTAGAGACTAATCTGACTGACTTTGAACTCTGGTGCAAAATTCCCCCTTTGCCATGATAAGAGTTATCCAACCCCCTACAAAGGGCTGGCACTATCGGTTGTGTATTACATGCTGCTGGCCGATCAAGTGTAGACAATTAGCCATTGGTGACCGATCGGGTGTGTGCGAACGATCGGGTATCTGTGACCGATCAGTCGAGGGCGACTGATCGGGTGTCTGTGAATGATCGGTCGAAAGCGACCGATCGGGTGCCTTCAATCGGTCAGGAATCGAGTGATCGGGCGAAAACCCGGGTTTTCTACCCCGATCCTTTGTTTTTTTGACCGATTCGTCGATGGCGACCGATCGGGTGTCTTCGATCGATCGGTCAGGTACGACCGATCGGGTGTCTTCAACCGTTCAGGAATCAAGTGATCGATCGATAACATAGGTTTTCTGCCCGATCCTTTGTTTTTTCAACCGATCAGTCAAAAAAACAAAGGATCGGGTCGAAAGCCCGTGTTATCGCCCGATCACTCGATTCCTAACTAGATGAAGACACCCGATCGGTCGCACCTGACCGATTGGGTGTCTTCGACTGATCGGTCAGGTGCAACCAACCGGCTGTCTTCAACCTGGCAGGAACTGAGTGATTGGGCGATAACACGAATTTTCTGCCCGATTTTTTGTTTTTTTCGACCGATCGAGTGTCTTTAACCAGTTGGGAATCGAGTGATCGGGCGAAAACACGGGTTTTTCGTCCGATCCTTTGGTTTTTTGACCGATCGCTTGCCTGTCGATCGCTCGGTCTTCAGTGATCTGTCGAGGTCGACCGATCGGTTACATACTACCGATCGGTCAAGTGCGACCGGTCAGGATTTGGGTGATCAGGCGAACTCACAGGTTTTTCGCCCAATCCTTTAGTTTTTTGTCCGATCGCCTACCTGTTGATCATTCAATCTTTAGTGATTGGTCAAGATCGACTGATTGGTTGCATGCGACTGATCGGCCAAGTGCAACCGATCGGGTGTCTTCAACCGGTCAAGATTTGGGTGATCAGGCAAAAATATGGGTTTTTCGCCTATTTATTTGGTTTTTTTATCGATCGCCTGCCTGTTGATCGTTCGAAGTCTTCAGTGATCGGCCATGGCCGACCAATTGGTTGCATGAGACCGATCGGTCAAGTGCGACCGATTGGGTGTCTTCAACCGGTCAGGGTTTGGGTGATCAGGCAAAAACATGAGTTTTTCACTCGATTCTTTGATTTTTCGACCGATTGCCTGCCTATCGATCATGTGAAGTCTTTAATAATCGATCAAGGTCAATTGATCAATTGCATACAACCGATCGGTCAAGTACGACCGATCGGGTGTCTTCAACCTGTCAGGATTTGGGTGATCGGGCAAAAACACGGGTTTTTCGCCTGATCCTTTGGTTTTTCGATCGATCGCCCACTTGTCGATCCTTCAAAGTCTTTAGTGATTGGTCAAGGTCGATCGATCAGTTGCATGCGACCAATCGGGTGTCTTCAATCGATTAGGATTTGGGTGATCGGGCAAAAATACTAGTTTTCCCCCTGATCCTTTGGTTTTTCGATCGATCGCCTGCCTGTCGATCGTTTGAAGTCTTCAGTGATCGGTCAAGGTTGATCGATCGGTTGCACGCAACTGATCGATCAAGTGTGATCGATCGGATGTGTTCAATCGGTCAGGATTTGGGTGATTGAGCGAAAACACGAGTTTTCCACCCGATCCTCTGGTTTTTTGACTGATCCCCTGCTTGTCGATCGTTCAGTCTTCAGTGATTGGTCAAGGTTGACCGATCGGTTCCATGCGACCGATCAGTCAAGTGTGACCGATTGGGTGTCTTCAACTGGTTAGGATTTGGGTGATCGGGTGAAAACATGAGTTTTTTGCTCGATCGTTTGGTTTTTCAACTGATCGCTTGCTTGTCGATCGTTCGAAGTCTTCATTAAAAAGGTCAACCGATCGGTTGCATGTGATCGATTGGTCAAGTGCTACCGATTGGGTGTCTTCAATCAGTCAGGGTTTGGGTGATCGGGCGAAAACATGGGTTTCCCGCCCGATCCTTTGGTTTTTCAATCGATCGCCTGCCTATCGATCATTCGAAGTCTTTAATAATCGGTCAAGGTCGACTGATCGGTTGCATGCCGTCATCAATCAAGTGCGGCCGATCGGGTGTCTTCAACTTGTTAGGATTTTGGTGATCGGGCAAAACCATAGGTTTTCACCCAATCCTTTGGTTTTTTGACCGATCGTCTACCTGTCGATCGTTCAAAGTCTTCAGTGATCAGTCAAGGTCGACCGATCGGTTGCATGCGACGGATCGGTCAAGTGCGATCGATCAGGCGTCTTCAACCGATCAGGATTTGGGTGATCGGGCAAAACATGGGTTTTTTGCCCGATCCTTTGGTTTTTCGACCGATCGCCTGCCTGTCGATCATTCAAAGTCTTCAGTGATTGGTCAAAGTTGACCGATTAGTTGCATGTGACCGATCGGTCAAGTGCAACCGATCGGATGTCTTTAACCGGTCAGGATTTGGGTGATTGGGCAAAAGCACTAGTTTTCCGCCCGATCCTTTTGTTTTTTGACTGATCGCTTGCCTGTCGATCGTTCGAAGTCTTGAGCGGTCGGTCTGGGTCAACCGATTGGTTGCATGCAACCAATCGATCAAGTCCGACCGATCGGGTATCTTCAACCGGTGAGGATTTTGGTGATCGGTCGAAAACACGGGTTTTCTGCCCGATCCTTTGGTTTTTTTACCGATTGCTAGCTTGTCGATCATTCGAAGTCTTCAGTGATTGGTCAAGGTCGATTGAAGGACATGTGGGGTTTCATCTTCACATTGCTTTGGCTAACCATCGCTTCAATATCCGAGTCTCTTCATGTCTCATGCCTTGTCGTTTAGTTGTTGGCGAATCTGATGCTGCCATGTCATCTCGAGTTTCCCACCCATTCTTTCCATAATTTATATATCTTGCCCTGGGCTCATTCTATCCTCACGCTTTCAAAGAATTCTTGTTCTCTCTATTTTTTGCTATTTGCTCTATGCTCTCTACATGTTTTTATGATCGTATTGTTGTAGCTGCGATGGCATCAACAAGCTGCACCAAGAACATCATTCCTCCGAAGAAGAAGCCTTCTCAACAGGAGGGTTTGAAGAAGGGCAAGGCGGTGGCCGAGCCCTTGTCTCCGAAGAAAGTCGGGAAGGGCAAGGCCAAGGGTAGCCTAGGCAAGAGGCATAGAGGCTTTGATCTAGCTACTATTCCCCTCAATCCCATTCATATTCCCAAGTTGACTCTTGTGCTGGAGCCGCTTATGCCTTTGGCGTAGGAGGAGGTCTTCGAGTATGGGATAGGGAAGAAAGCCATAGATGATGGTAAGAAGGTGTCAATCATCTACACTTTTGACTCTCTCAAGAGCCCAACAAAGATTATAGTGAAGTACTCTGGCAGCGAGGTATTCTCAACCCCACCCCGATCGCCTCAGTGGCCCTGGGGATATTCCTTTTGAGGATGTCCACAAAGGGGAGGGCTCGAACAATGAAGGCAGTGGAGGCCAAGAGGTTGAAGGGCTCCAAGGAGTGACGCTGCCAAAGTCGTTGCTGAAGCTGTCGCTCTTGTGTTAGCAATTCTAAAGGAGGTGGCAAGGAAGAAGACTGAGGAAGGAGCGTCTACTCCCCTTGAGGCCGAAATCCCAATTGACCACTCTGGGGAGGAAGGTACAGGAGAAGGCGGCTATTCGCAACCAATCGGGACTCTCTTGCCCCCCGATCATGTAGCTGACATTTCTGCTGAAAGGAGATTTGGTCCTAAGGAAAAGGGGGCTTCGCTGGAGAAAGAGCCCGTCCAACCCTCTAACGAAGGTGTGACTGGCCAAGGTATTTTCAACATTTGTCTGATGTTGCTTGAATGTTTATCACAATTATGGCTTGACTTGTCTGAGTGTAGGTCTGGTTCCTTCTAACCCTCTCCCTTTTTGGCGAAACTTAGGGGAGGTAAAAATTATTCGGCCTACCGGGCCCTTGAGGAAGCTCTGTAACCTTTCGGAGGCTCCTCTCGAAGAGTCGAGCGATAGGATAGAAGTAATGGTAAGTCGCTTGATTTTTTTTCCGATCTATTATTTCATCTCACTAATTGTCATTTGGTTGCAGATATCCACGCTGTGGCGCATCAACAACAAGGTCTCCAAGAAGGCGGCAGAGAAGCAGTATCATGCCGAGATTGAGTGTCTAAGTGTCCGCCTGCAGGCGACAGAGAATGAAAGGGATAGGCTGTCTTTGGAGTTGAAGGCATGCCAACATTCCCTTCATAACTAGATTAAGGGTATGTTGCTGCTGCGAGGAATGAGCTCTCCGAGCTAAAGAATTACTACTTTCGGATGGAGGGCCTCTCCTTCAAACGGAATGAGGAGACCAAGCAGTTGAAGACCACTGCCGAGTTGTCTACAAAGGCTCATAAGCTCGAGATTCAACAGTTAATTATTGAAATAGAGAGCTTCAAGTAAATGGCAGAGCAGGCTCTTCAGGCTCTTTGACTTTCCCATGGTGCTGGCACTCAGTCTTCCAAGGGGTCCGAGGTGAGCAAGGCACCCGGAGGCTCAAATGGGGATAAGTCCAAGGGGCCTAGCGTGGCTAATGTGACGACCAAGATCCAATAGGCCAAGAGCCAAGAGTCAAGACTTCTGAGGCTGTGATGCTAAGATGGATAAGGTGAGGTGAGGTGTTTAATGCCACTGAGTTAGTCCCACATCGCTTGGAGTAAAGGAGATCCTGAGCTACCTATATAATTTTCCCTTCCAAACATAAAAGACGAGTTTTAAAACCGTGTACCGCTACAGATTTCATAAGAACTCCGTAGTTAAGCATGCTCGGGCAAGAGTAGTACTAGGATGGGTGACCCTTGAGAAGTTCTCATGCAGGCACAGGAAAAGCAGACAATATCTTATGTGTTTGGAGTGGATTTTACAAAATGGTATTAGAGCCGGTTCTCCTCGTAATGGGGGGTCTAACCCTACACGAGGACGTATAGCCCTAAGGGGGGTGGATTATGACGACCAAGATCCAAGAGCCAAGACTCCTAAGGCTGTGATGCCAAGATGGATGAGTTGAGGTGAGGTGTACAAGGCCATGAGTTAGCCCCACATCTCTTGGAGAGAAGGAGATCCAGAGTTACTTATATAATTTCTCCTCTCAAACATAGAAGACGTGTTTTAAAATCGTGCGCTGCTACGGATTTCGTAAGAACTTTGTAGTTAAGCATGCTCGGTCAAGAGTAGTACTAGGATGGGTGACCCCATGGGAAGTCCTCGTGCGGGCACAGGCATAACAGACAAAATCTTGTGTGTTTTAGGTGGATGTTTACATCTAAGCCTTGATGTAATCTCATTTTTTGTCTTGTACCTTTTCTTTGAATAGATAATGAAAGATGCTTTTTCGATTATTTGAATGAAACTGTCTTCTGATAATGAATGATGCCATGTCTTGTTGAATGGAAAGTACTAGGATGGGTGACCCCCTGGAAAGTCCTTGTGCGGGCACGGGCATAACAGACAAAATCTTGTGTGTTTTAGGTGGATGTTTACAGCTAAGCCTTGATGCAATCTCATTTTTTGTCTTGTACCTTTTCTTTGAATAGATAATGAAAGATGCTTTTTTGGTTATTTGAATGAAACTGTCTTCTGATAATGAATGATGCCATGTCTTGTTGAATGGATCAAGCTACTTGGCATGCTTGTCAGTTACGTGCCGTGTCGCAACGCAAACACTCTAACAATTTTCTGTCTGTTTGAGCATAGCAAAGTTGAGAGTTCAACTTGGTATGCTTGTCAGTTAGGTGTCGCGTCACAACGCAAATACTCTAACCATTGTTTGTCTATCTGAGCATAGCAAAGTTGAGAGTTCAACTTGGCATGCTTGTTAGTTAGTTGTCGCGTCGCAATGCAAACACTCTAACCATTGTCTGAGTGTAGCAAAGTTGAGAGTTCAATCTTGACATGCTTGTCACTTAGGTGTCGCATCGCAATGCAAACCCATTGTCTCTGTACATGATCGTAGAGCCATTGTCTATCTAAAAGATGATAAAAAGATAAATATTTTATTCATAATAGAATTTACATCATGCATAGAATTGCTTGAGGCATTGAGCCTTCCAGGTTCTTGGCAGCCTGTCTCCCTCGGGTGAGACTAGTCGATAGGATCCTTTTCCTCCCAAGGATTCGACAATATAAGATCCTTCCCAGTTGGGAGCTAGTTTGCTGCTGTTGTGCTCTTTTGTGTTGGAGAAGACTACTCTGAGGACGAGGTCGCCAATGTTGAACTGTCTTTTGTTGACCTTTCGATCATAGGAAAGTTTGATCATCTGCTGATAATTTACAATACGCAAGGCTGATTGATCGCGAAGTTCCTCTGCAAAATCGAGGTCGTCGATACGATGCTTTTCATTAATTCCTCGTTTGATTGCAATGGTCTTAAGAGTAGGGCAAATAGCCTCTGCCGGTAGAACTGCTTCCGATCCATATGTCAGGTGAAAAGGTGAGAATCCAGTTGATAGTCAAGGCGTAGTTTGATAACCCCACAAAACCTCGGGAAGGACTTTTTTCCAAAATCTCTTCTTGTCACCTAACTTTTTCTTGAGTATACGTGAATGACTCTATTGGAGGCTTCGGTTAGACCGTTGCACTATGGATATCTTTGAGTAGAGTAGAAGAGTTTGATCCAATGATTTTGACAGAATTCGCGAAACTAGTCTGAATCGAATTGAGCTCTGTTGTTGGCGATAAGCACTAGTGGCTTACCAAATCTTGAAAATATGTTCTGCCTTAACTTGATCATGACTTCGTCGTTAGTCTCGCGAAAGAAAGTCACAGCTTTGACCCATTTTGTGAAGTAGTCCGTTGCCAGCAACAGATACTTCTTCTTGCTTGAATATAGAGGGAATGGACCCAAGAAATCCAATCCCCATTGATGGAAGGGCCAAGAACTCGCCAGAGGATAGAGCTCATCTGCTATGAGATGGATCGTTCGAGCGTGCCGTTGACAGGGCTCGCACTTCTGGATGAATTGATGAGCATCCTTTTGCCATAGTTGGCCAGTAGTAGACTTGGAGTTTGATTTTTCCTTCGAGAGATCTTCCATCGGAATGGTTGTCGCAGGGTCTGGCATAGATGTCAGCCAAGATCGTTTCTTCTTGATCTAAGCTAACACATTTGAGGAGTGTTCTTTCGTGTGATTGAAAGTAGAGGTCTTCCCCTTGAAGGTGGCAGTATAGACGCTTCCTCTAACGTTGTCTGTCTTGAATAGGGTCTTCGGGCAATCTATTATGCCTGAAGAAGTCGAGGATTGACTATCTCCAATCTGATTGACTATCGCTCAGGATAAAAGTGAATTAAAGGTTGGCTGTCTCCATTCCTCGTTGCCTTTTGTCGTGGCAATGAGGTAATGCTCAATGCTAGCCTTGGCAGCTTTTGATTATCGATTTGAATTTGACGCTCTTTGATAGGATCTCCGAGTACCGACGCAGTGTTGGCGAGAGCGTCGGCTTCACGGTTTTCTGCCCTCAGTATATGAATCAACTTGACTTCGGAGAATTATTGTTTGAGATGTTGAACCAGGGCCAAGTAATATTGCATTATCTCTCCCCGCGTTGCGTAATCCCCATTGATCTACCTGATTACCAACTGGGAATTACTGTAGACGGTGAGGTGATCTACCCCCAGAACTTGTGCAATTTCCAGTCTGGAGATAAGAGCTTCGTACTTAGCTTCGTTGTTAGTGGCATTGAGTATGAGGAGAACGACCTTTTGAAGATGGTCAAGCTCGGGGGATATTAGAACTATCCCAATTACCGAGCCAATTGCTCTTGAAGCTACGTCAGTATAGAGCTTCTATTGAGCAGCAGTTGTAGAGGGATCTTCAGGGATCGGATTGATGGTCTCAGGACCTGGATCAAAATAAGGTTTATCATTGTCATCGAGGTGCATCTCCGGATTATATTCAAAGGAGATATAATCTTCTACGGGGAAGTCGGCAAGGAAGTCAACGACGACTTGCCCCTTGACGGAGATGTGAGGCTCGAATTGGATGTCGAGTGAACTCATCTCAATCTTGGTCATCCGACCAGCTTGGCCTGCCTTATCGAGGATGTCTTTAAGAGGGTGTTCGAAGATGATGGTGACCAAGTGTTAGACGAATTAGAAACAGAGTCATTGCAAGGCTATTAGCAAAACCAAGCCAACCTTCTCGATTCTTGAATAGCGAGTCTCAGCTGGCAGAAGAGTATGGCTGATGTAGTAGATGAGACGTTCAATGTCATCTCTTTTGTTGACCAAGACTATGCTAATAGCTTGATTAGTGACAACGAGGTGTAACCATAGTGGTTCTTCCAGTGATGGAGCAGCCAAGATGGGGGCTCGAGCGAGATAAAATTTGATGTCTTAGAAGGCTTGCTCGTAGGTTGAGTTCCATCCTGAGGTGCCTACCTTGCACAGCTTATAGAAGAGAGGTTTGCATTTGTCTTAGGACTTATAGATGAATTGATTGAGGGCCGCCAATCTTCCTATGAGGTACTGAACCTTCTTCAGGATAGAAGGCGATGGCATTTCGAAGATTGCTCGAATCTTATCTGGATTTACCTCAATCCCCCTCTTAGTCACCAGATGACCTATGAATTTGCCCGATTGAACTCCCAAGGCGCGTTTAGCTGGATTCAGTTTCATGCGGTACTTCCTCAGGATTTGGAAGGTCTCAACAAGGTTGGAGATATGATCTGCTCGAGTTCGACTCTTTGTGAGTAAGTCATCGACGTAGACTTCGACGTTGTGGCCGATCTGTTCCTTGAACATCTTTGTGACTAGTCTCTGCTAGGTTAACCCCGTATTTTTGAGACCGAAGGGCATGGCATTGTAGCAGTACAGACCTCTGTCTGTCATGAAGCAAGTCTTCTCTTGATCGTCGGGATGCAATGGGATTTGATTGTAGCCTGAGTAACCGTCCATGAAAGATAGATGCTCGTGGCCGGCGGTGGCGACGACGAGTCTATCTATCCTTGGCATAAGGAATGGATCCTTGGGATAAGATTTATTGAGGTTGATGAAGTTGATGCAGACTTTGGTCTTCCTATTCTTATTTGGGATAGTGATGATGTTGGAGATCCAAATTGGGTACTCTACTTCCCAAATAAAGTATGCCGCGAGTAGTTTGTCGATCTCTTCTCGAACTGCAGCCTACCGCTATGGTCTGATTATTTGAGGATTTTGCTTGATTGGGTTCGCGCCTTCTTTGATTGTGAGTCGATGACATGTGTCATCCGGACTGATCCTAGGCATATCTTCGAAGCTCCATGCAAAAACATCGATGTTGGACTTGAGGAATGATATCATGTCGTGCGCTTCTATGTCGCTAAGACTGGTACCAATAAATGTCTCTCGAAGAAGCTTGTTGTTGCTGAGGTTTACTCGAACGATCTCTTCGAATGAAAGTGGAGCCTCCCACTTTGTGGGTGGAGGCTCAGGTAATGGGGGTTCCCTTGGTTGCTAGCTCGCAGAAGAGTCGGCTCTATCCGTCGGGCGCTTAGGGGGTGCGAGATTAATCTTCCGATTTGTCTTTGTTGTGGCCGCTTCGCATGAACTTCCAGACCGTTGATCGCCGCGGAGATAGACTATGCCTTCTCCTGTCGGAAACTTAAGAAGTTGATGGTATGAAGAGGAGACGACACTGATCTGGTGGAAGAAGGGTTGCCCAAGGATAATGTTATAGGTGGAAATTCCTTCTATGACCATGAACCTCACAGAAACTCTCATCTCCTTAATGAGATCAAGTGTGAATCTGGCTTCGCCTATGGTTAGGCTTTGTTCGCCATTGAAGCTGGTGATGACCGTGGGGACGACGTCGAGGCTTTTATATTTATGACCCAGACGCTTGAAGCAATCTGAGAACATAATATCAATCGAACTGTCGGTGTCGATAAATATTCAATTGACAGTGCTCCCGTCGAGGATGAGTCACAGGACTAAGGGGTCTCGGTGCAGGGTATGCACTCCTTCAAGATCTTGATCAGTGAAGACAATGGAGGGCCACGCCAGGCCTTTGACTGGCTTCTCTACCCAACTATCCTATTTGTTCCCTAAAGATCAAACATTGAAGATGTACCGAACTTGTCGATCAACTTCTTTCCCCATCAAAGCTTGATGATGCATAGTCCCGTGGATGCCGAAAATATTGGCTCGTACGATAATTGGAGGAGAATGCCGAGCTGAGATAGTTTGGACCCAGCAAGTCTCTTTTCCTTTTGTCGAAGGGAGCTGGCATTGATCGAGTCTGCATGCAAATTCCTGGAGATGGCCTTTGTGCATAAGGTCCTCCAGATGGTACTTTAGTCAGAAGCAGCGAGAAGTTGGATGACCATGGCTGCGATGGAAGTTGTAGTACACGGATTTGTCGGCAGTGAGTTTGGTATCTGGTTGTAGAGGATTCGGTCGTCGAAGGAACTCCTCATGTTGGATCTGGTCTAGGATTTGCTCGATCGGGCAAATTCCATTTGGTGAACTTCATCCTCTATGCGGGTGGAGATTTACGGCCATCGACTCTCGATCACTTTGCCGATGCTGGTTCTGGCGCTTCAGTATTGTGAGCTTTGGTAATTGGTTTGGGAGGTTCTTTCTCCATCAGTTGTTGTCTGGCTTCGCGTCTCTTCCGAGCCACTTGGTCATCCTCGACTTCTATCTCCCTTTGAATGTGATCGAACAATGCTCCAAGGGAGGACGCTGGGTTATGAATGAAGTTGTTATAGATGTGCAAGTCATAGCGAAGAGCATTTTGAAATTCTAACAAGATCGCCTCATTATCAAGATGTCTCCCAGAGAGAGCAGCATGCTCGTTGCGGAACCTTCGCATAAAGTTATGAAGGGTCTTGTCTACCCCCATCCTTAGGCGATATAGAGAGTCGAGCTTCTTTTTCGGCTTTAGGTTCGGTTGATAGTACTGGACTAAGAGATTCGCAAGGGCTCCAAATTAAGTTATGGATACCGAACGAATGTTGTGATACCAATCAAGAGAGGGCTCGTCGAGGTTGCTGGCGATGGTCCGATAGAGTATGTTGTTCTCCTCCTCGTGTGGTGTCAAGGATTGTTTGAATGCAAGGATATAGAGAGTTGGATCACCATTCAGTAAATTAAACTTCGGCAAAGTTGGGGTTCTCCAATTTTTCAGGAAAGGCACTTAGAGGAGGCTCTGATGAAGAGGTCCGGCTGAAGAGTATCCCCCTTATGGCCAAGTCCCTGACAGTGTGGTTGGTCCAAGAGCAAGGCCTGAGGATCTTCACTTTATATTGTTGTTGGATATTGTTGTCGTTGAGGGAGACTGGCTTGTGAGTCTTGATGACGAGATGGGGATGGAGAGCCTAGGTTTCTCCGCACCGACTCCTTCATCCGATGCCGAACTCGAAGATTAAGTACCGCATGTGCCCGCTTTACATAGTTGCGGCCAGAAGATGATTGGTCCTCAATGCGTTCCCAGACTCTATGCCTTCGAGGACCTTCTTTGAGGATTGGCTTCCAACGGCTATTTTGCTGAATTCCACGACCAAGGGATGGCCTTCGAGGTTCAGAGTTGATAGGCTGTCGTGGCAGATCAACTTCATCGTTATTGAGATCCGAAAGAAGGGAAATAATGACCCCCGCATCAGAGGCGACATTCTTGATAGCGTATCTCTCGGCTATTAGAGCATCATTCTGCTTTGCGAGTTGCAGCAGTTGAAAATCAAGTGCCGAGACTCGATACGTTGCCGGTAGATCTTCCGTCTAAGCGGGCATGGTCTGTTTAACCGATTGCTAAGGTGGTGGAGGGATAGGTTCATCGACCAATCTCCCATTATCAGAATGAGCTGCAATATTTGGCCGAGTAGGAGGTGGTCCAAAGTTAAGCCATTGACTCATTGATTGAGTCTCGGGTCAAGGTTGATTGTATAGAGTGTTACTTCCCTTGGGGTAATCTTGAAGTGTCGTCTTCGCCATTCGGTAGTGGCGATGGAAAAAACCAGAATGCTCGTTTTTGATCGGTTGTCTGCTCAACTGAGAGAGCTGGGAAGTATGGCTATTCGGATCAGTTGTTTGCTCAACCGATCAAATGTCGTTGTCCGAGCAAACATGGCTTTTAGTCTCGATCCCACAGATGGCGCCAAACTATGGGGGATGATCCTCGTGCTGACCCGGGGACTCTTCCCAATAGTCAATCGATTTGATCGTCAGTTCGAGTGTTTAGACTTGAGCTTTGAAGTAGTTGAAGGTTTGTGGACTTAGCTTTAGAAGTGGATGAGAGAGTTAACACGAGAAGTGATCTCGAAGTTCAGCCGAAGCCTATGTCTCCATGCTATAAGGTGCAACCTGAATTCACTAACACTTAAAATGCAGTGATCTCGATAGGTCAAGTATCACTTGTCTTAGATGAAGACGATTGATTTCACAGCTTTGGTTTTCGAAAGTCTAATATGGAAATCAGATAATCGATCTGGAATACATATCCAGTCTGCTATTTATAGAGGTTTGGAAAATATCCAGGGTCCGGGGCGGTTTCTGCAGTTGCTTTGACAGGCTTCAGGCAGGGCTTGTGGGTTCCGTCGTCGTCATTGTGAACCCCCATACAGGGCTGGTGGGTCCCGTCGTCGTCATTGTATATCCCCAGGCAGGGCTACTGGGTATTGTCTTCGGGCATTAGCCAGATTTTGCACCCACAGTTTGCGGCGCTTCCCCATCACGTGGCTGTTAGTTTGCCACTTTTAAAATTATTTTTGAAGATGTTTATTAAAATAATATTTTATTTTTAAATGCTATTTTGAAAACCCCCCTGTTAAATAAGTAGGTGTAATTTTACCCCGAAAAAGGATTTTTTTGCAACACGACCCCTGCTGTTATATTCTCTATTTACAAATAAACCCCTATAAATTGATATTCACATATAAACCCCTTAATTATTCAAACTTTATATATGGACAAATGCAGTTAGCTAACATAAAAAACAAGAGTATATTTTCCATTTCACTCATAATTTTTATCTAAATCTCTTAAATACATCTACAAAGTCATAATAGTTCGGGTTAGTTACTTACATTGGGTCTAGGTCCATGTTAGTTTTGGGTTAAGTCCATGGTAAATAAAGATGGATCAATTTAAGTAATTACAAATGAGTGTAATTAAATTGGTTATGTTCCCTTTACATTAATGAAATAACAACCAAAGAGTAGAATATTGTATAAATATTTTTTTATTTTAAATGCCAATTACTAAATGCGAGGATCGATATGTGGAAGTTGGATGATTATATGGGTTTACATATAAGTATCGATTAACAGGGGTTTATATGTAAATAAAGAGGATAGGGGCTGATTAATAAAAATCCCCAACAAATTGAAGGTTATATATAATTTGGCACAGTATAGCCCCGCCTGAATCTAAATGCTTTAGCCATTACTATATATGCACCATTATATGTAGGGGTGCACAGAAAACCTGTGGAACCGGAGAACCGAACTGAACCGGTTTGAGCCGAACGGTTTGGTTTAGTTTATAGTAGGATCGTTTCGTTTTTGGTTCTCAAAGTGTAGAACCGTAGGGGACAGGTTTGTTTTTGGTTCTGGGTGCCGGTTATCCTAAACGAACCGAGCCGAGGTTCATATATATATATATATATATATATATATATATGCATTCACGGTCGGATAATACGGGTCATTATGCAATGCAATGGGCCCTACTAATATCCTCAGGATTGCTTGTTGTATTCTCGGTTTTGAAATATTTTTTAATTTCTATTTGCTCCAATGATGGACCTACTAACTTCTAGGAGTGCATAGAAAACTAGTGGAACCGGAGAACCGAACCGAACAGATTTTATATGGTTTGGTCCGGTCCGGTTCATTGCTCCCAAAGGTCTGGTTCCGGTTCCAAATATTTGAGAATTGTCGGGACTGGTTCATCCCAGAACCGAACCATGTGCACCCCTAATTGTATGTACCCACCTATGATCTGTAGACACGGACACAGGTGTCGAGTGTCGACACGGACACGGGAGTCGGACACGGCAACATCATAAAAGATGAGATACGGAGACACGTGGGTATATATATATATATATATATATATATATATATATATATATATATATATATATATATATATATATATATAGAGAGAGAGAGAGAGAGAGAGAGAGAGAGAGAATACGGGGTATGAACTGACAGCCCATTTGCTCAAATGGGTTGTCACCGGCAGCCGTCCGATTGGGATGATCAAACCGTCCAATAAAAAAAAAAAACCTATTACAGCTGTACTGTTACAACTGTTCCTCTCTCTTTCTCTCTCTCTCTCCACAGACCCGCTCCGATGAAGCCCGGACCCCCTCGATGAAGCCCGGACCCCCTCCGACGACCGGCGACCCCCGACCCCCTCCTGCAGGACCCCGAACCCCTCCGGCATCCCCTCGACGGACTCCGGCCACCCCGTCCCCCTCCGACAGCCACCCCGTCCGCTTCCGGCGACCCCCGACCCCCTCCGGCGACTCCCGACCCCCCAGCAGCTCCAGGGGGGGGGGGGGAATAGGGTCGCCGGAGGGGGTCGGGGGTCGCCATAGGGGGTCAGGTCTTCACCGGAAGGGGGATGGGGTCCTGCCGAAGAGGGACGGGGTGGCCGGAGTCCGTCGGGGGGGTGCCGGAGGGGTTCGGGGTCCTGTCGAAGGGGGTCAGGGGTCGCCAGACAGGGTCGCCAGAGGGGGTCGGGGCTTCATCGGAGCGGGTCTGTGGAGAGAGAGAGAGAGAGAGAGAGAGAGAGAGAGCGAGAGAGAGAGAGAGAGAGAGATAGAGAGAGAGAGAGAGGAACAGCTGTAACAGTTTTTATTTTATTTTTTTTTATTGGACAATTTGATCATCCCAATCGGACGGCTGCCGGTGGCAGCCCATTTGAACAAATGGGCTGTCAGCTCATACCCCGTATTATATATATATATATATATATCAATAAAATTATGAAATTGATATAAATTAAAAATAACTACCCCTTCGGAATTCGACTTCTACACAGTATACCATTTTCCTCTGTTCACCCAATTGGAGAAGAAAGAGACTTGACATTCAGTTTAATAACATGGAGCGATGATATCATGCCGTGTCGACACGGGAATCCATATCGACACGGGTTGACACGGCTCCGAGGGCTCAATTAGAGATGTCCCCCATATATATATATATATATATATCAACAAAATTATGAAATTGATATAAATTAAAATAACTACCCCTTCGGAATTCGACTCCTACACAGTTTACCATTTTCCTCTGTTCACCCAATTGGAGAAGGAAGAGGCTCAACATTTAGTTTAATAACATGGAGCAATGGTATTATACCGTGTCGACATGGGTGGACACGGGAATCCGTGTTGACACGGGTGGAAACGACTCCGAGGGCTCAATTAGAGGTGTCCCCCATATCATAGGTACCCACTACACGACGGCAAAATTGGCGGTCTGTCGGTTTATATTATTATTAGGCTGATTATATCCCATTTTTATATTAAAAAAAATAAAATTATATTTTGTTTTAATTAGGAGCTATCTCACAGTAGGGCTCAGCTGCTAATAAAGGCACATAATTGGCGGCCACAGGCTCCTTATAGAATGTAATAGCAAATTTGAATTTTTGTTGCTAACCTTTCTTATTGTCTGAGTACATGCTGTTGTGCTGCTGCTTCTGTTCGAAACCTTTAGTAGTTGCATGCATACGTACCGTGCAAACCGATCGACCAACGGATCAAATTTCATACCTGATTTTAAGGGAGAGATCTCTATTTATTTATTGCCATCTATTATCCAACCTTCAATCGCAAGCAATCGCCTCTAGCTGTAGTAACTGAGGTGGCAGGATAAAATGTGCTGCATGCCCTAGTAAAGTAGTAATCTAATATATAAATAGCCGGACCACTCTTTTTTAGGTAGTGCTATAATTCGATAATTTTACAATATTGACCTCAATCAAGCATTATCCCCATTTCCAAGCTCGTCATTCGAATTTCGTAGTCCTTATGGCTGGAGAGGAACCGGAGGATTTTTCAAGGGCGATCTTTGTCGGCGGACCGGCTAATCCTCATGACGAGGTCGCTGATCCACCTTTGGGCATCCTGTGCTTCGGAGGGTGCAAAGAATTTTCTGTTGAACCTTTGTATTAGCACCCCTTGAGCTGTATTTCTCCCTCCCTCCTCTTTTCTAACAAACAGGTAGGGGTCCAGGCCGAACCCCCCCTCATCTTCCGAGGGATTTCTCAAAAAAAAAAAAAAAAAAAAATCCAAACTAGCGGGCAAAGGAACAACTATGATCCATCGATATTGGCTTGCTTCAATTGGTTGTAGCGGCTGACCCGAACTTACATGTGCACCGAAGATACCTCCTAATCTATATCTATATCTATATCTATACTATATACTAAAACGGAGCCCTCTCTCCCAAGGTTTGACACGTGGAGCCTTATTAAAGAAGGCTCTCGATTGGGATCTTAGCTACTGTGTTTTATCGATGTGAACGCAACAGCAAATGATTTATACCGTTTTGTTCCACCAGCCAGGGTGGATTTTTGTTGCTTGCATGTACTGCTGCATTTGATTCCAGGCCAATTACATCAAGCCACGTCGTCCATTTAAAAGGGTATAATGGGTTCGGCCCTTTAAATGGACGACGTGTATTGGGTTGGAAGCAAGCACAACAAACGAATTCTGCAGCATTAATTCATTCCAATCCACCGTTTCATTTTCTCCACTCTTTACACGTTTTTTTTTTTTGGTTTAAAAACACACAGCCGTAAACAATCTCACCGGGCTTCTGACATGTGGAGCCCTATTGAACATGGGTTTTCGGCAGGGGTCATTTGATTCTAGCCCAATTGCTGCAAGCCACATCGTCCATTTAAAGATGCATAATGGGTTCAACTCTTTAAATGGACGACATAGCTTGCTGCGATTGGGTGGAAAGCAAATGCAGCAAACGTTTCCACCTCTCTACACATTTCTTTTTTGCTTTAAAAAATGCACAGCTGTAAACCCTCTCGCCCGGCTTCTGAAGAACTCGGTGCGATTTTCTGAAGAGCTAAGAGATTACATTTATCGTTCGTGTGGGACCAACCTCTTCCCTCTCAGGCTTCATTTTATATATTCCACTCTCTCTCTCTCTCTCTCTCTCTCTCTCTCTCTCTCTCTCTCTCTCTCTCTCTCTCTCTCTCTGCAGTACCTGATCTTACCGAAGAAAATGATACAGACTGAATATGAACCAATGGTTCACCGGACGGTGTGAACGCCATCTTTATTGATATATTATTGAATCATCCCCCACTAACTTGGCATTAAATATAGACCCTTGGATGGTAAGGACACCAAGGGTTGCCATATGAAGGGTTGTCATATCCTCTGATCTCTCTCACTCTCTCCCTCTCTGATTAGGTTTCTCTAGCCCATAATGCCTAGCCCTCCACTCTATATATATCTCTCTTCGGAGAGGTCGACAACCTCGACTCCAAGCCTAGCTATGGTTGGGGCAAAGGAGATGGAGGGAGAGGAGGTGGCACAGAGTAGTATTGCCTCTGTTGGCCCCCACCACGACCAACCGGCTGGTTAGCAGAACCGTCGGCCACGAAGAAGGCGAGGAGAGAAGGTGGTGGTGGTGGGCAAAGAGGTCAAGGGAAAGATAGGTGGTAACGGAGGAGCCCGAGGGGGAGGTCAGGGAACTCAAAGTTTGTGCGGGTGTGGGCCCCGTGGAGGGAGTGGGCAGCGTGATCGTAAGCAACGGCGGCCTCTTCGGCGTTGTCGAAGGTGCCCAGCCAATGTCACTCATTGGTCGCAGGGTCGCGTATTGCCCCCATGACTGCTGCCTCACCCCGAGGTATGTGGTGCTGCCACCTATCCTCGTGCCTCTGTTGTTCCCTAGCTGCTGATGTTTCTTGGATCTCTTCTTCTGCAGTGCATCGAAAGCGAGAGAGGAGGAAGAAGAGGAGGAAGATAAGAAATAGAAGAAGTCCATGGAGAGAGAGAGAGAGAGAGAGAGAGAGAGAGAGAGAGAGAGAGAGAGAGAGAGAGAGAGGTATTCCACTTGCAGTTTGTTCGGGTTTTTCGTATGGTGGCATTTATATAGGAATAGGAGGAGTGAGTGGGGTTGAGCCCATCAGTTGTGGGTTCTGAATCCAAGTTCGAACCCAATAAGCTCAATGTGAGTAAACTGGCACCCATTCTTTCCATCCAATGTGCTGGTAGTGCTTGGATCCATGTTTCCTTTGGTTTATGATAAAGATAAATTTTAAAACAGATACTTTTATCTTAATATTATTAAACATTTAATAATATATGATCATATATTTTTCTTTTCTTTCTATCAGTTTAAAATGTTAAGTATATGATTATTTTGACTTGCAACACGATAACATTTGGTGGTAAATTTTATTATGGTGCAACCGGAAGGGAACTTAGATTTGGAAAGGGATGCCAAACAGGCTTTTCACCTCATTTGTTTATCTATACTAATATAATAAAACCGAGACCTATGATCCCATGTTGCGGCCTCCCTTTTATATCGTCAAGTTTGATTTCCTGTAATAATAAAAGAAGAAGAGAAAAGTACATCATGAAGAACATGTTCTTTGAATGCATGATTTTGTCTTTAACATTTGTCTTGGATGTGCATGTCGATCAAGCAGCATCACAACCGCCCGCGCCGATAGTCTCTGTCGTCCTCTCCTCCTTCTAGAAATGAATTATTCATCTGTTCGGATTCTAAACTCCACAATATGGCTTCGCCATTATATAGACAGCCCGAGCAAGAGGGTACGATGTTGGTAATGGCACTAAAGATCATGGTGAATGGATCCCTCTCTCCTTCCTTATGACATGTGTAGGCCTTTTGAAGAGTTGTTCCTGACCCTGTGTATGAATGCGGCTCTCATGTTCCATTTAAAATAGACAACGTTGTGTGCAACTCTAAGATACCACGTACTTAAAACAAAAGTGGTGTGCGAATGCGACTCATGTATGTGAACACAGTTGTATAACTGAAACATACTATAACAAAGTTATATATCGATATGTCAATCTTTAGACAACTATAATATTTAGAATTCAAACTTTTTTTTTCCCCATGCATTGCACGGGTTCAATACTAGTGTATACTAAAATGGAAGCCTCTCTCCCATGTAGTGACACGTAAACGTCTTTTAAAGAGTTAGAATTCTTCTTTCGTGTGTGATGTAAATCTGTCTCTCTTTCTCCCTCTTTCTTTCACAAGTGAATCGCACTCACTTCATATTTCACACTTCTTCGAACAGTTGCGATGTCGTCTTTGGCAAATGACATGCATCAAGCACATTCGGGCATTGCCCAGGTTTCTTACTAGTATCTATACTAAAATGGAAGCCTCTCTCCCATGTTGTGACACGTGGATGTCTTTTAAAGAGCTAGAATTCTTCTTCCGTGTGTGAACGCGGCTCTCTTTTAAATCCATTTAAAAACCTATCATAAAGATGATAAATTTAATCTCTCTCTCTCTAACAAGTGAATCACACTCACTTCAGATTTCACACTTCTTTGAACAGTTGTGATGTCGTCTTTGCCAAATAACGTGCATCAAGCACATTCGGGCATTGCCCGGGTTTTTTAGTAGTATCTATACTAAAATGGAACCCTCTCTCCCATGTTGAGACACGTGAACATCTGTTAACGAGCTATTATTCTTCTTCCATGTGTGAACGCGACTCTCTTTTAAATCTATTTAAAAACCTATCATAAAGATAAATTTTCATTCAATGGCATTTAATGATCATTTTATGTTAATCTCTCTCTCTCTCTTTCTCTCTCTATCTCTAACAAGTGAATCACACTCACTTCAGATTTCACCCTTCTTCAAACAGTTGCAATGTCGTCTTTGCCAAATGGCATGCATCAAGCATATTCGGGCATTGCCCGGGTTTCTTACTAGTTACATTCTATAAGAAGAGCTATTACATTCGGCCTTTATGCTATGAACCCATCCTTGATCATCCCCTTTTCCGTCTTGGTCTTCCATTAAGCTATGACCCATCTCAATCCCCCTTTAGTTCAAGTCTTCCATAGAGCCGAGATCTTCGAGGTTTGTCTATAGTTCCAGACGCTCGTCGACTGCACCTCATTGTCTCCCCAACCTCGGGGTCATGTAGTGAGGTGGGACTCCAATGTTCCCAATATCAATGAACCCATCCTTATCCCCCCTTCCATTCGGATCTTCCATGGAGTTGGGATCTTCGAGGTTTGTCTGTAGTTTTAGACGCTCGACGACTGCACGTCTTTGTCTCCCCCACCTCGGGGACAAGTAGTGGGGCGGGACTCCAGCGTTACCAATATCAAGGACCCGGTATCCCCTTGGTTTAGGACCTGCAGTTTTCATGGCAGCCAACCCAATGGTAATGAGGTACAGGAAATCATCGATGGGTCCGATGCCCCCCTCCCCCCGATGCACATCCGCCAGCATGAGGTGGTCAGTGCTAGAGGAGACAACTTGGCCGGTGAGATCGCAAGACTTGGGTGGCGGAGCAGGCGGTGGATTCGTTGCAGGTACGCCCTCTTTTCTGTAGATCTCGCGGGTGAACAAGATCCTCTGCCATCATCGGAATAATTTTTTCATCAGGGTCTTTATGTTCGATTTGAATTTCAAACCAAGCGTGGAGGCCCCTGACATTCCTTTTGTACACGTTGGCTGCCAGGTGGGGAGATCTTGAGTGCTCCATTGCAACCCTTTCATGGATATCGAGGAGGGCACCCTCCGGGGGTGCCAGAGCCCACGGGATGACACAGGGGAATTTGTGAAAGACTCCCCTTTCTTACCTTTGAAGGAGGAGATTCCTATTATGGAAGATAAAACTTTGTGCCATGACGGATCTCTCACCCCTCCGTCTAACCTGGACAAGGAATCATTAGGGGAAGGAGGAAAAGGAGAACGACAGGTTTTGGAGCTGCAGGATTGACCGATGAAGCTACTGAATATTGTCCAGTGAAGGAGCTTCAGGCAGCTGCTTCGTTATCTGTCAGGGGACCCGTCTCTAGAGTATAAATTTCTACGCTCAAAACTGCACCTTTTGAAGTTAGAAGAGGTGGACCCTTCTGTTGCTTTGCCTTTCTCTTTCTCTCTCCCCCCTAGAAGATGATGTCATTTTAGATTTTTTCATGCCCCGAGTCCAGCTACAAGTGTAAACCAACCAAACCCGGGGTGTGAGGGAGGGGTGAAAAATGGTAAGTCAAAAGAGTAAAAGGGTTTCGAGGTGGTTTTTATCATTTAATATATTACTAAGTTATCATTGACTATTTATTACATGGTAGGAATGACTTTGAGGGAAAGTCTACCTGTTGCGCTTTGAGGAAAAGCCTACCGAATAAAAACAAAGGATATGATATTTATTCAGAGCATCTAAAATATCCAAGAAGTCTAACTACTTATTACTTAATCAACTAGAAATAATAAAAACTAGATAACATATCTAGTGTCCTTCTCTTGCGACAGCTAAGCTCCTCTAGGAAGCACTTTAGAAGGATCTACGGTACCTGAAAGGAGTATGCAATAACGGGGTGGGTTTACAAATGTAAATACATTGAACAGTTAATCCTAAACTAGCTAGGGTAAACCATAGACGTACCCTGCCCTCCTAGAATTCTACGTGGGCGACAACAAAAATATACATATATTGGAAATAAGGCAGATCAACTAGCTAACATGACAATTCTACTATATTACAACTACAACTAGCAAATGTAAGACAAGTAATCATATATCCAGATCAAGAAGTATGCAACTAATCACCGAAGGTTAGTTCTTTTTTTTTTTAGATGGTATATAAATATATTAAAATAGAGAAAAAAGAGCGATACAGGGACCTGGCCTACTCAAAGTAAGTAAGCTGAAAAAAATTAGAAAAAGCACACGGCCAAAGGCCTAGACACTTGGCCAAACAACCAAGACTCAAAGAATCCACACAACCTGATCCCCAAGCCAAGAAGACCCAAAAAGTGGGTACAGAGGACTACTCCCACTCCACGCATTCTTCAATCAAAGGTAAGTAGCCAGACTTACTTTGCGCCCTTGCTCCGAGTAACTCTATCTAAGGCATCCTTAGGCCAAGATTCCATGGCATGTGAAGATCCAGCTGTGGGTGCAAAATCTGGCTAACGCCTAACGGTGGGACCCACAGCCCTTCCTGGCTCCCACGAGTCTGACGGTGGGACCCGCAGCCCTGCCTAGGGCCCACGAGTCCAACGGTGGAACCCACAGTCCTGTTTGGGGCCCACGAGTACGACGATAGGACCCACAGACTTGCCTAGGGCCCACTTGCATTATTCGGGGATATTTACCAAACCTCGGATATTCTTGAAAATATTTCTGGAATATTCTCTAGATAAACTAAGCCCTTATAAATAGCAAACCCTGTAAATGATTCAAGATCCGAAATTTCAAACCAGAAACCCACTTTCTGTTCTCCAGAGCACCTCGAGCTTTCTGGTTTTCAGACTCCTTCTCCACTCTCTGATTACTTGTAAGAAGCACTCATCAGCCTGTCGAGAGTAGCTCTACTGTTTATTCAGAGATAGTGGATTCAAAGGTTGCGTCTTACCTCACGGAGACGTAGGCTTCGGTCGAACTTCGTCACCACATCCAGCATCAACTCTCTTTCTATTCTACAGTGCTTGTGTGACAACCTAGCAAGTTACAGCTCAGTGCTTCAAAGCACGCCACATCTCGAAGGGTCAAACCTTCAATCGACTGTTGGAGGGGGGTCACGTACGACGGCACGAAATCCTCCCCCACAGTTTGGCACTTCCTGTGGGGTCTACCCTATCAACTTGCAACTTCCAAGATTTCTAACTCCTTCAATAGCAGGTACCAATTGCCCGAGCAATCCGTCTGTCCCTATCACTGCATCTAAATGGCAAAGATACTGGTGGACCAGCCGGAAGAAAATAACATGCACCCAGATGCTCAACATCTAACGACTCACTCAATGAGTCATCGGTTTGCAACAAGTCAATACCCGGAACAACAACTAGTTGTTAATTCAAGGGGTCGCCCGTCGGTTGATCGTGCTGCCCAGGCTCAACCTCGATAGTGATCACCTCAACTCGCTGACCAAATTCCTTAGCGCTTGGGGAAAGCGCACGTCCCTTATAGTGCTGGTACTCAAGCATCATACCAAATCACAGCAGAGGACTATCAACTCCTCACCCTCATGAAGCAGAACGATGCTCACATAGTGGAAAGAGACTCCCTCCGACAGATTATCGTCGAAGTAAGAACTGACATCCTATGGTCTGCCGCTGGCATCAAAGACGGAGAAGACATCTGTCGGTCGATCGATTGATCTCCCGCTCCTTCCATACGATCCGTCATCGATATCCCTCGACGTTCTCTCAAATCCCTCTTGAGAGGACCCTCACCTATTTTTCTCCCAAGCTGACTATCTGGGAGCTTCTCAATGAGTGTGCTCGCCATCCCAGGTTTCTCGGCTCTGAGTTATCCTCCGAGCCCTGCATCATGAGGGATGTTCAGAATGATGGGCACAGCTCCAAAGTTTGGCAACATTACAATGGCGATCGAACCCCAAACGAGCATCGGATGACGAGATGGACTCCAACGCCCTCTTAGCCTCCTCTTCCTCCGAGACACCCGTCCAACCAACGAAGTGATCATTGGAACAATCACACCTCAGTAGGGCCACTTCATCAGCACATTCTAAGAGCCCTGTTTCCTCGAAGCTGGAAAGCTTCCGCTCTCCCCAAGTGCAACTGCCTGACTGGACATCCGATGCTGTACGTCCTCGTCTTCAGACAAGTGTTGACGCCATATAATAGCGACAACCAGGTTCTATGCCGTACCTTTGCTAGCAGCCTGGATGACATGCCGCTCGATTGGTATTACAACCTCATGACCGGTTCCGTGATTTGGTTCGAGGATCTGGCAGACCTCTTTGTTCAACACTATCAGCTGAACCTCAAGCCGGAAAAGAAGCTGGACTTCCTTTACCGGCTTATGATAGGATCAAATGAAACCCTTCGAGAGTTCTCTTGAAGGTTTCGAAACGAGCATGCTGCGCTCTTCGAACGCCACCTCGATGATGAAGCCATCATGCTCACATTTCAGAATGCCCTACGCTTTGACCTCCACATCTATAATGACCTCATTTGCAATCCTCCTACTTCTCTTGGAGTGTTATTCGATCGAATTCAAAAGGAGATCGATGTGGAGGACAATCAAGTCGCCCACAAGAAACGTGACTTCGAGAAGCGCCTTTCTGATAAGGAACCAATGAGACTAACAGCTCAAGCTCGCAACACTCAGACTGACAAAAATAGAGCCTCTAAGAGGCCGAGGCAAGTAGGCGATAGACCCATAGATGTTAAAAAGTTATATACGGTTTTTAACTGTTTCGACGAGTCGGACGCAGTGGCGCAATCCGATTCTTGGTTTGAGAAATGTACGGTTCGATTCTTACTTATATCAGTGTCTTTCTACTCAATAAAATATTTTTAAAATTTCTGGATGTTACAACCGCTAACAGGAGCGAAACCCCAAGTGGGTGTTTTTGGTCTCTTGGGGCAGCAGTCCGACCAATCGGACTTGTGAGTTAGGAGCATCTCGAGGAAGAGCTTCAGACAGTTACTATGATGTTTTGCGGAGAACCCCACATTAGAGCAGGCCCTTGTGTGCTCGAAACTGCGTCTGTTGGAGCTAGACCATGCAAATCCTAGCATATCTCTACCTCTCACATTGCTCAGTACTGATGATGTAATTTTGGATATTGCTTGAAAGTGTTGGTTCATCTCTCCTCTGGATCTTGATGGTCTTTTTGGTCTCTTGGGGCAACAGCCCGACCAATCAAACTTGTAAGTCAGGAGCATCTCGAGGAAGAGCTCAGATAGTTACTGTGACGTTCTGTAGAGGACCCCACGTTGGAGCAGGCCCTTGTGTGCTCGAAACTGCATCTGTTGTAGCTGGACCATGCAGATCCTAGCATATCTCTACCTCTCATGTTGTTTAGTACTGATGATGTAATTTTGGATATTGCTCGAAAGTGTGGGTTTATCTCTCCTCTGGATCTTGATGGTGCTAGATTTTTTTTGGATAGAATCAAGGACTTGGAAACTCAGAGGGCTAAGAATGGTGAGTCAGTTTGAGGGTGCTTTCATGTTGCTGGTGGTGGTGACAGATCATTGAATAAAGATCCTATCATGGAATGTTAGAGGTTTGGGGAAATCGGAGAAGAGGAGAGCTACTAGCTCCGTTGCTTCGGTGCACGATGTCGACGTGATCTGCATTCAGGAGTCGAAGAAAGATAACCCGACGAATCATTTCTTCGGCCGATAGCTAAGCACTAGGAAGATTGACCAGTGGCAGTGTAAAGATGCAACGGGTTCTGCTGGAGGCATATTGATAAGGTTCAACAATGACCTTTTTCTATTTCAGAGATCAGTGGTTGGCATTTTCTCCCTGTTGGTAGTCGTCCAGAATAGGTCAGACGGGAGAGAATGGATGATCACCTAGGTGTACGGTCCGACAGATCTCAGTCAGGGGGATGAGTTTTGGTTGGAGTTATCGCACCTGAGGTTGGACTTCAAGGGTCCTTGGGCACTAGCCAGAGACTTCAATGTCACCAGGAGCTCGAACGAGCATCTAGGCAGCGAGGGGGGCCTGTCGGCCATGAGATCCTTCTCAGACTTCATCAGGCAGCAGGAGCTAGTGGATCTGCCGCTCTCGGTGTGGAACTTCACTTGGAGCAACAAGAGAGAAGCTCCTACTCTGGCTAGACTAGACCGCTTCCTGATCCCAGTTGATTGGGATGTCATATACCCGGAGACCTCTCAGGTGGGCCTCGTGGCATGTTTGTTCGATCATGCTACCCTTCTGTTGGCGACGGATTCACTACCTTTGTTTAATTGCCTTTCAGATTTGAGATGATGTGGACACTGCAGGAGGATTTCTCGGACCTACTAGTAGGTTGGTGGAGCGAGCCGATCACCCTTCAGAACTCGGCCTTGAACATGGTTAGCAAGCAAAGATTTATGAAGAAGAGACTGAAGGCTTGGAGCAGGGACCACTTCGGGAGCATCTCCAATTAGAAGGTCTCTCTTATGGCTACCATTCTTGCCCTAGAAGTCAAGGGAGAGGCATCTCCTCTTTAAGTGGTGGAAAGAGCTGAGCTCGAGAAGCTAAATTCAGTCCTAGGAGATGTTCTCAGAAAAGAGGAGGTCATGTGGCGCCAGAGATCGAGATAGCAGTGGGTTGAGCTCGGGGACTTCAACATGACCTACTTCCACCGGGTGGCCAACGGAAGGAGTAAGAACTTTATCTATGTTGGAAATAAATCCATGGTGGAGGTCTGCAGTGGAAGCAAAGTGAAGGTCCAAAGACCGTGAGCGGTGTGCGTTACATATCAAAATTTTCATCGAAACGATCTACACGTGCGTGTATGAATCTATTATGGCAACTACGCGAACCCCTAACGTCGATCTAACGCGAAAGAAAAATCTAGCATGTATGCATGTTCTATATATGCTAGATTTACATGTTAGAGATCATACATGCGTGATGATTCTTTCACCGCGATAAGTTTCTTCTTTGTCGATGGAGACGGGCTCGGATCTGCTTGATATAGCTTCGGTGAGACAGCCATAACTTTCTGTTCCAAACTCGGATTGGGCTGAAATTTGGGCTACAAGTATAGAACTTCGAGACAAAACTTTTTCAACAAGTTTCACCTCGTTTGGACTTCTTTAACTCCCGAAATCACAGAAACAATACTGATTTTCTGTGCAGATTCTGGACAGCAAAAGCTTGCGGGAGATGCCTTCTAGTTCACCCGATCTCGCACGATGCATGGCACCTCGTCGATGGATCTTTGAGTACCTCCATTTGATGAGCCTTCTCCTTCTACGAAACCCTCACGAGAAAGACGAGTCGCTATCCAATGGCGCAAGCGAGGGAGAGAAACGAGATAGGAGAGGAGAAGAGAGCTAGGGAGAGATCTAGGGAGGGGGGTTCGGTTTTTCCATCACATATGGCCGGTCCCCCTATTACCCCTCTTATAAGGTCGGCCTATCCCCTTGGATAATGCTCCAAGGGGATAAGTTCATCCCCCAAAAATTTCCCCAAAAATCTCTCTTTATCTCTCCATCTCTTTATCCGTTTTTTTTCACTTTTAGGGCTTGTTTTGACCAATTCAAAACCCCTATCTTATCCCTATGGCCGGCCCTATTACTGGGGATTCTCATCCCCAGAATATAGGGGCCAGCCCTGCATAGGTCTCCTACAGCTAGTGTCAGCCACTAGTGAGGTTTGGTAGTGCGCGTTTCTACCAAAACGCCCTTATGCCTCAAATTGACCATTTCTAGTATACGAGACTTAGCGACTCTTCCTTAAGTGATATTGACAAGTTACTTTACTATTAACTGAGATCACCGAAGGGTGCCCCTAGTAAAATCAACCAGTCAACTCGCAACATGTGGCGAGGGATAACTACATGCGTCTCTGCACTAACCTAGGGTTTCCCCTTAGTGCACACACGTAGCTACGCATCTACCGTGCACTAGTGCGAAGCACTCACGGAGTATAGGTTTGAACTACTCACTTTCTCTTACTGCATCCTGTGTTTTGAGGAGATGGTACTGGGACCGTACATAATGTGGATAAGGTGGAACCTTCAGGGACCAGGGTTCATGGCTTCCAACTCTGACTCGATCGACATACTACCCGAGTGTACCATCGATCCTTTGAGTCCGAGTTAACCTGCGTGGCCACCCAGAGTGCGACGCAAGCTGCACTCCAATTCTCCCGGACTTACTATGTTCTCCCTCAACCCCTGCTCTCCGCTTAGTATGGTAAACCCGCTGTCCCTCTATCTGGTGCCATGACACAACTCGAGCGCTAGAGAATACCGTCAGACTCGAGTGCTCATATGACTCGGTTCTTTCTAGGTTGACCATATACATCGTACCTCCGATTACTTTGACAAGCAATCAGATCTATCACCAGTCCAACTGATGACCACCTGGCCAGGGTTTAATACGACGTAGGTCAGACCAAGGAACGCACCTCCTGTTAGGGGTGTGGATGGTCTGCAGGAGTGACATGCTGATGCAACGCTAGCTGGGTAATCCAGTACACTGTGGTTTTGGATCACTGCATCTGGATCCTCACACATTGGTGCGCCAAAGCACCACATAACTGGTTAGTCCACCAGACATGGTTTCTCAGGGTTTAGGACCGTTTTATCCTAAGCAGAAACACGGTTTAGTGCACCGGTGTCTGCTCACCGATCTGTGCACCGTGTTGGTTCTATTCGGCCATAGACACTGTGCCTGGTAATGACCATGGTGGAGACACCTACGCTCTGTCATCCCAACAGCTTATCCTGATAGGACGACTAACCCTAATCAGAGATGCGAACTTATTTATGTTATATGGGACCAGTCCCTTGAGTCTCCCACTCAAGTGGATTACCATATAGCCATGACTCTCTGTTCTGTAATCAGAACACGTACTAAGGTACGTACCAAGATGCAATCTTATACTATCAACCATACATAGCTAAACTATAGGTTTTTACAAGCTGTAGACCTCACCAATTCTAACAATCTCATCACTGCATCACGAGGGAGAAGCCCTTTCGTCGACTAAGGATATCCTACAAGGTGCTACCTCCTTCTTTAGGGAGTTATTTCGTGATGATGGCTAGACTAAGGCATCGGTGGATTGGGAGTCTCTCCACATGCCTTGGTTGGGTCCAGATTCAGCTATGGAAATGGACTTCACGAAGGAGGAGTTCCGAAAGGTGGTGTTCAGCTCCAAAGGTAATGGGGCCCCAGGCCTAGATGGCTACTTGATGAGCTTCTACCAAAAGTTTTGCAAGGTCGTCAAACTAGATCTTTGCCAGCTGCAATCGGCCTTCATCAAAGGAAGGTTGATCCTAGACAGTATTGCGGCGGCCCAGGAAACTATCCTGCACTTGAGGGAGACAGGCAGAGAAGAGATTTTCTAAAGTGTGGATAGGTTGGGTTAGAGGCGTGATCTCATCCTCTGAGATTGCTTGCCAGATAAATGGAGTGCAAGGCAAGGAGTTCAAAATGTTCAAGTGCTTGAAGCAGGGGTGCCCTCGGTCTCCTTATCTATTCATCTTCGAAGTTGATGTGTTTGACACCCTGATTCGGAAGGCGAATCTCGAGGGCCTACTGAAGGGGATAGGGGCCAGGAAGAGGGTGGTCCACTTCCAACCTGCACTACGCCGATGACTCTCTCCTCTTCTGTCAAGCTTGTCCTTTCCAGCTTACATCTTTGAATATCTTGCTTTATGGCCTGGAATTCAGTTCGGGGTTGAATATAAGCTTTCTTAAAAGCAATATTTACTTCATTGGCAATGGAGAGGATCTTGGGAGGGCCTTTGCTAGAATGCTGAATTGCAGAGAAGCGAAACTTCCTTTGAAGTACCTAGGGATCCCGGTCAGTGACAGAGCTCTAAAGAGGGAGGCATGGGAGAAACTGATTCAGAAGATCGAGACTAGGGTGGAGATCGAGTTGGCAAGGACGGTTCCTATCCCTAGGTGGACGTTTGGTCTTGGTGAATGCAGTCCTGTAGTCCATCCCCTCTTACTATCTGGCATATTCTACTTTCCTACATGGGTGATAGAACGTATCGACAAGATCCGTAGATCCTTCCTCTGGTGAGGTATTGATAGTTTAGGGTGGTCCTATAACCTGTTGAGGTGTGTGTCCATTCTCGGCCCAGGCCCAAATTAAAATTTTCGAGCTTGGCTCGAAACTTTTTCACAAAGCCCAAGCCCAAACCCGATCCAAATATTAAGCTTTTTTATCCAAACTTTTTTACAAAGTCTAAATATTAAGCCCATATTTCTAGCTCAGTATATGCCTACACACTTTTATCTTCTCTTGATCCCACAATAAAAGTAGAAAAAATAGCATTGGTTATGATATAGATTAAAAGAATATATGTGGAATAATGGTTCAAAAGTCTAAGACATTGATATTTAGACCATGGGCTCTTTTAAAAGTATGTATTCATTGTATATAAAAAATAAAAATAAAATATTTTGGGCTTTTCGGATTGGTTAGTGGTTGTCCATATCCGGCCCATAACACAGTCGGTTTTGAAAGTTCAAGCCCTGTCTGGTCCAAAGCCCAAAAACTCACTCTGTCTAAACTAGGCCTAAATCAGACCCAGCCCAGTGGGTGTAGGGGTGGCCGGCGCCCATTAACAGCCCAACATACGTACTTTGCTTAATTTGCTCACAAACGATCGAATTAAGAAGGCGCTAGGTAGAGCTATTAATTCACAACCTTACACCTCTCCCTGATCTCCCCTTGGCGTCCCGTGAGCACGTCGATGGAACCCATGTGTACCATGGCGGCCGCAAACTTGGCCGACCAAGCGTTACGGTGCTTTGCATTCTTCCTCACCAGCTTCTCCGTGGCAGCGCTCGTGTGCAGCGTCTGATCCGATGTCAGCAACCCCCTGTGATTCCGCAGATTCTTGTAGTAATGGTTGGTCAGAGCATTCGGCATTATTGCAGCAGCAGCACCAGCAGCAAGAGGAACCGTGGTCGGGTCCCCAAAGTGTGCGGTCGACGGCGGGCACTTCACCTTCAAGTAGGCTGCAAATGCAGGATCCATGGACGGATCTTGCAGCGGGTGGGCGGCGGCGGCGGCGCTGAAATTGTACATGTAGAGCCGTTGTGCAAAGGACGAGCAGTGGGAGCGGCCCATCGAGTGAGCTCCCGAGAGTGCAACCATCTCGTGGATTGACAGCCCCTTCCTTGCAAAGTTGTCCTTGAGTTGATCGGCGCTGAAGTGTGGGAAGGGAAGATTCTGTAAAACCTCGGCTTCCACTGAGATTCTCCCATCACGCCTCCCAGCTGGCACCGGATAGTCTATCCCGCCGGCCAAGTAGGCTGAGTCGCGAGCAGCGAAGGCAATGATGTCAGCGCAGGAGACGGTACGTGGGCAGTGGCCTTCCACAGCGGTCTTCACTGCTTCTATCACTTCGACTCCTCTTAAGCTCAGTTTGTTCGCTGGAGATTCTTTCTCGGAAGGTTTCCCGGGGGTCGAATCCAGGAGCACGGAAGCATCGCACCCCTAAATATTTATTTGTTTCAAACAAATAAGTTAGTAAATTTGTTGCCTTTAGATATTACTACGTACGGATATATGATGATGAGAAATTAATGCTATGCATTCACTGCGGAGCCAACTAATTAAGGCCCCACTGAGCTTTCAAAGAAGGTAAATTACACTTGTCCCATGATGTTTAGCTCAAAACACATAATTAACCACCCTATAGTTGAAGAATTTGATTTTACCCCCTCCATTTCTGTTTTGATCTGATAAAAATATCAAATGACGAAATTAAGTAGTTGACAAAAGGGGTGTTGTGCTAAAATTTTCAAACTTTTGGGAGCAATTTGGAACAAAATAAACTATAGGAGGTTAAGTGTTTTTTAGCTAAACTTCAGGGGGTAAAGTTTAATTTAACAAAAAAAACCAATTCATCTCTTTCGTCCCACCTGTGCACCTTGCGGGTTTGTAGTACTCGCAGATTGTAGTCTCACACACGGACTGCATCGCATGGCCATTCTCAGATCATCGGACCTCCTCTATATCTATTATGTTGGAAACTCGCAATCGGAGATGGCGGCCTGTTCCTTACCCCCAGTCAGGCGATTACGCGAGTCCCCCCCACCCCCCTTCCAAAAAAAAAAAGAGACAAGGTGTATGTCAAAACCCTCTATCTCTGTATCTCTTAGAATTTATGCCCCCCATTAGAGTGAATTCCTGGCTCCACCACTGTATGCATTCAATTCGAGATGATCTCGATTTGCATCCTAGCCGCTAGAGCTAGCAGTGGGTGCAGGGGTTTCTACACAAGAACATCCCGATTGATAGACCGAGATCGTCGTTATGGATGAGAACACGTACCTTCGTGAGAAGATGATAGAGATCATTTGCAATACCGAGTGGAGATCTTCAACACGCTGTCGTCTCCCGCGGATTCGATGGGTCCTCCTGAATCCCTCTGGATTCACAATGGCGGCTCTAATGATGTGCGTGTGGAGACTCCACCCTTGCACATCTATTTATAATAGATGTGACCAACCGGTAGACGCAACCTATCAGTCCATCCATCGGTTATTGGGTGCAGATGAGAATGAGGCCATGTTCACCACCAACCCTGTAAAGCCTCTTGGTTGAGTCGCCCGGTCTGACCAGGACCGTGACAACCAACCCGGTCCACCTAGTTCAGTAACTCTCCCGTAAAGGACCAGCAAAAACCAACATTGGGATAAGCACTGATTCCAAGCAAATAAATTTTACCCCCTTCATTTCTGTTTTGATCTAATAAAATAACCAAATGAGGAAATTAAAATTTTACCCCCTTCATTTCTGTTTTGATCTAATAAAAATACCAAATGAAGAAATTAAGTAGTTGACGAAAGGGGTGTTGTGCTAAAATTTTTAAACGTTTCGGAGCAATTTGGACAAAATAAACTATAGGGGTTTAAGTGTTTTTTAGCTAAGCTTTAGGGGGTAAAGTGTAATTTAACAAAAAAAAAAACCAATTCATCTCTTTCATCCCACCTCCGTACCTTGCGGGTTTGTAGTATTCGCAGATTGTAGTCTCACACACGGACTGCATCGCACGATCATTCTCGGATCATCAGACCTTCTCCGTATCTATTCTGTCGGAAACTCGCGATCGGAGATGGCGGCTTGTTCCTTACCCCGGCCAGGCGATTACCCGAGTCCCCCTCCCCCCCCCCCCCCCCCACACACACACACACACACAAAAAAAAAAAAAAGAAAAGAGAATGTGTATGTCAAAACCCTCTATCTCTGTATCTCTTAGAATTTATGCCCCTATTAGAGTGAATTTCTGGCTCCACCACTGTATGCATTCAATTCGAGATGATCTCGATTTGCATCCTCGCCGCTAGAGCTAGCAATGGATGTTGGGGTTTCTACACAAGAACATCCCGATCGATAGACCGAGATCGTCATTATGGATGAGAACACCTACCTTCATGAGAAGATGATAGAGATCATTCGTAATACCGAGTGAAGATCTTCCACACGCTGCCGCCTCCCATGGATTCGATGGGTCCTCCTGAATCCCTCTGGATTCACAACGGCAGCTCTAATGACGTGCGTGTGGGGACTTTACTCTTGCACATCTATTTATAATAAATGTGCGCAACTAGTAGACGCAACCTATCAGGGCATCCATCGGTTATTGGGTGCAGATGAGAATGAGGCCACCATCAACCCTGTGAAGCCTCTTGGTTGAGCCGTCAGGTTGACCATGACCGCGACAACCAACCCGGTCCACCTAGTTCAGTAACTCTCACGTAAAGGTCAAAAACCAACAGTGGGATGAACCTGATTCCATTGGGTCGATGATGTCGAGCTGACATCATATATAGTTTTGCAATTACTAAAATTATATAGTAAGAAACCCAAGCAATACCCGGATGAACTTGATGCATGCGCATGCCACTCGGCAGAAACAACGTACATCATATATAGCCATCCGAAGAAGTATGAGTATGTGAGTGTGCATGATTTATTCATTAGGGTGTGATTCACTTGTTAAAAGAAAAAGAGATTGTACTAATGATTTTCTTACTTAACATCAAATATATATCAGTTAAATGCCATTGAGCGGGTATTTATCATCTTTAGTATTATATTATTAGAAGTGAGGAAGGTTTTGATAATAAACCAATTACCTGGGGAGGAATCAGCAAAAAATAAAAACATTTTTCTTGAGAATTTCATTTGAACGTACAATATAGAGACCAGACTTTGGAGTAAAGCTGATCATACATACCCTAACAAAGCAGTCGTGGAAATACATCCTGATGAGCCCAGCAGCAAATCCAGGATCCTTGGCTACAAATTGCCTCACGATTCGTTGCACGACCGTCTCGACCAATGGGCATGTGCCTCGATAGAAACCGACCTCCAGAGAAGCCGATGACATCGAGGCCATGGCTACAATTGTCATGAAGAACAAGGTCAAGCAAGAATAGGAGGCTGCAGGCACTTGAACCCTTCTACCTATCATCATCTTGTCCGCTGAGAGAGAGAGAGAGAGAGAGAGAGAGAGAGAGAGAGAGAGAGAGAGGGGTCATACATGGTTATATACAAGCAAGTGTGGGAGTAATGGTTTATGGTTGTGCGTATACTGAGTTAGGTGGTACATGACCGGGCAACAGCCTGACCTCTTCCCTTGGTGTGGTGGGGTTTAGTAGGCCTGTGTTTGGTTATGACGAGTGGATACAGATGACGATACCCTATTGCACTTGTCTTTGGCCTGCACGAATCCAAATTAAACGTCTGCCCCCTTAATTTCTCTGCCTGGCCCATTAATGGTCTGAACCACACATCACAACCGTCCGTTCACCCATATCGATCTGATCGGTGCGTCACGCTCACGTACCCCCAACTAGTAGGCAAAGGGACAGCAGCGATCAAGTGCTTAACAGGAGCCAACGCGTTGGACCAATCACAAACGTTCCTTTACTTGCCTGATTGGGTCGATGCGATGCACCACTGTGCAACGGACGGTTGTGATGTAGCGATCAGGCGATGGGACAAAGACAGGGGCAGATGACTAGGGTTCGGCATATACATGTGTACTAACATCTCTCCATAATTGACTATAAGATTAGGATATTTGATTGCGCTTTTGTCCCCATTTAGTCTTATCTTCAAACCAAAGAAAATTTCAAACAACTACATCACTCTCATAAGAAACTTCTAAAGAAAATTTCAGTCAGCCCTCGCTCCGCCGAGCACATGGTTCTCTCGTAATAAATTCTGGCGATGACCTTTGCTACCCGGCATGTACTCTGTTTTTCTTCTCTAAGGATATGCTATATTCTTGTACGCTTAGAGGGAATGAGTCAAGTTCTTCCAGATGCCTCAAGTCTCAAATTAGTTCCAAATTGGATGACAGAAGGTTGGAGAGTGGAGGTGGCACAGTTAGGGCTGTAACTTGGTTTCAGGTTGAACAAAGTCAACCCGAACAAAATTTGGGTTGGGCTAGGCCATGGGTCGGACAACCCAATCCAATCTGAACCCAAGCTTAGTGTAACATGTCGACCTGAGCAGCATACGATAGAACAGAGAAGGGGCTCAGATAATTCCATTCCTTCAAAGGAAAGCCAATCACATACCTTGATAGTTCTCATTTTTGGCTTGCTGGTTTGCACCAAATACCATGTAACGAGGCCCACTTTCCAACATGGCCTATAGGTGACGGTAATAGTGGTAAAGTACTCTTATATTTCTATTCCACATTCTCATGACCAGGCGGTTTTTTTCTTTGGGAAAATGGATGTTAGGTCCCATAGGGCAGATTAGATTAATGAACATGATACTCACAAGATTTCTTTAAGGAGAGGTCTCAAAATCTTTTCATTAATCCGAAAATGCCCCCCTTTTTTCTCCTCTCTTTTTCGTTCTCTCTCGAGCAGTCGGCGACATCAACAGCAACAAGAACAGCTAGCTGGCGGCGAGCACGATCGACAGCGAGGGCGGTGCGAGTCGCAACAACTCGCCGTTGCCGCCTCGGTGGCGGCGAGCAGTAGAGACGAGAGGCGGTGGCAGGGTCGAATTGGTCCATATGAGATTTAGGGTTAGGGTTTAAGTTTTAGGATTAGGTCTAGGTTTCACCCCATGGCCTGTAGATCTTAGGTTTTAGGTTAGATCTAGGATTTAGGTTTTAGGATTAGGTCTAGGGTTCACCCCATGGCATATAGATCTTAAGTTTTAGGGTTCGGATTAGGTCTACGGTTCACCCCATGGCTTGTAGATCTTCGGTTTTAAGATTAGGTTTAGGTTTTAGGTTTTATGTTTAGTTTAGAGGAGAGTGGCATGCAAATCAAAATTAGAAGCCAATTGAGAGATATTTTTGTCCTCTGTCCTCAGGCTTAAAGGGATCTCTTGTTTCGGACCATTCACTACCCCCTTTTTTTCCTTCCCCTAAGAGTTTTATGTGAGGCAAGGTCCATATTGAAGAATTCTTCCATTTCTATTCCACATACTCATGACTAGGCGGTTTTTTCTCTTCCCATTGGGTGGTCTAAATCATATTGTTTTTTCTTCAAGCTCAACGTTGATGCTGCCGTGGGTTCTTTTAGGACAGCTTATGGCTTAATTGTTCTTGGTGATGATGGAAACCTTATTTGTTGTGATGGTATCTCTGCTCACAAATATAGTCCTATGGAAGGGAAGCTTTAACCACCCTAGAAGGTATCAAGTTGTTGAAGTTTGATGCTAACGATGTAAACTTAGGGGGTGATAACTATCGTGGGAAAATTTCGCTGGCTCGGGCGCTCGACCTATAAAGCAAGGAAAACGTGAGAACGGCTGGTACCAGAAAGAGCACAAACCCTCCGACGCTTAAGTCAATGATGGCTCGAAAGTGAGCAGGCTTAGAACCAGAAAAATGTATGGATTTCTCAGTTTCGAACCTGTACTGTTGTGCCGGGGGTCGTACCTTTATAGCCTTTTGCAGGCCGCAAGAGGCTGACACATGGCCGCTCTTTTCTGCACCTTCTATACCTTTACGTGCCAACCCACATGGGTCCTTAATGGCCTTTGTCTTTTAGCATGTCAGGCGGTGGCGGTCTAGTCCAGGTGGGTGTTCTGGAATGCTTTAGTTTGGGGCGTTCTAGGCCGACCTTGGCCGGCGAATGTGGATCGCCCACGAAGTTCCACGGGGGTGGTGACATCTGTCGATTTGTTACCGCCTTACTGTAGGCGACCCCCGCAGACAAGTAGGCGAACTCCTTTACTGTTAAGTGATCGGGCGAGCTCCCGGGCGAGCTGTGGGCGTTAAATCTTCTGAGAGGTTCTTTAAGCTATGCCAGGGACGACCTCTTCTGCGTGCGAGCTGATCACATGCTGTCAGGGCAAGCTCCCAGGCGAGCTACAGGCGTCAGCTAGGGGTGACCTCTTCCGCATGCAAGCCGATCGCGTGCGATCAGAGCGAACTCCCAGGTGAGCTGTGGGCGTCAGCCAGGGACGACCTCTTCCGTGTGCGAGCCGATCGCTTGCGGTCAGGGTGAGCGGCGGGCCTCAGCCAAGGGCAACTTCTTCCGCGTGCGAGCCGATTGTGTGCGGTCAGAGCGAGCTGCGGGCATCAACCAAGGACGACATCTTTCGCGTGCGAGCTGATTGTGTGCGGTCAGGGCGAGCTCCCAGGCGAGCTGCGGGCATTAGCCAAGGACAACCTCTTTCGTGTACGAGCTGATCATGTGAGGTCAGGGAGAACTCCCAAGCGAGCTGCGGGCGTCAGCCAAGGACGACATCTTCCACGTGCGAGCCGATCATGCGTGGTCAGTGCGAGCCGATCATGCGCGGTCAGTGCGAGCTCCCTGGCGAGCTGCGGGCTTCAGCCAGGGGCAACCACTTCTGCGTGTGAGCTACTCGTGAGGGCGGAGGCCGGCTTGGTTGGGAGTGTTCTTTGAACTGCAAGACGCGTTTTGGTCACGATGCTGCTTACCTAAAAATTGGGGTTGGCCTTGAATCTCGAGCTCACCCTCGGGGGGTATGTTTCTTTAGCTACCCAAGGTCGCCCCTTCGATCGACCGAGGCCTCTCAAGGTGCATCCCAAGGTGAGGATGACCCCCTGGGGGACCCTGATGTCTCCACGTGTCGCCTCCCGTTACTACCACGTGGATAACGAGCTAGTGGCAATTTTGGCACTATCATTATCCCCTCCTTAGAGGGCGGTTGGATAAAGCTCCGCCCGCTCAGGAGCCTAGCGCGGTTGTCCACATAGACCAGTTCGATCCTTCTATCAACTGACCAGCTTCAGCTAAACTGCATTCCATTCTGTGAAGTCGGCTATATGGTGTGATATTTGACCGCGTAAGGTATATTTGCTGCGTCTACCCGTGATGTCACCAGGTCGCTCAACGAGCAAAACTTTGCGGCACCAAGCTGCGTAAGGTGTCTCTGCCGTGTCTGCCCATGACATCTCCAGATTGCTCCACAAGCAAAACTACATGGCATCAGTCGCGTAAGGTATCTCCGCCGTATCTACCCATGATGTCACCAGGTCGTTGAGCTGCGTAGCATCAGGTCATGTATGGCGCCTCCACCACGTCTGCCCGTGATGTCACCAGGTTGTTCTATGAGCAAAACTGCATGGCATCAGGCCGCATAAGGTGTCTTCGTCGCGTCTGCCCGTGATGTCACCAGGTCGCTCAACGAGCTAAGCTGCGTGGCATCAGGTCGCGTAAGGCGCCTCTACAAAAAAAAATTTACCAACGAAAAATATCCGTTGGTAATAATTATTTTCCGTTGGTATTAATTTATGGCGACGGAAATAATTTCCGTCACTGGCCGTCGGGAAAAAAGGCGTCAGGAAAAAAACAGCGACGGATAAAAAGTTTTGTCGGTATTAATAATTAATACCGACGGAAAACATTAGTCCGTCGGTAATATATTAGTATTTTAAAAAATATATAATCGATTATTACCGATGGATCTTATTACATCCGTCGGGATAAATAAACTATATTACCGACGGACTAATGTTTTCCATCGGCCAAAATAAGTATATTCTTGATGGAAAGTTGATTGCCGTCGGCAATATATGAATATTTTAATATATATATATATATATATATATATATATATATATATATATATATATATATATATATATATATATATTATTATATTATTACCGATGGAAAATAATATTCAAATATTATCGCAAATTACCATAATATTACAACAATACAACAATATATTCAAATATTACCATAAATTATTAAAATCTGGATATTTAATTCTTGTGATTTACAACAATATATTCAAATATTACCGCAAATTACCACAATATTACCACAAATATTACCATAATTGACTAAATCAAATATTACCATAATTTATCAAATATTACCATAATATCAGAAAATTACCATATATTTATTACAAAATTATTTTTACACAATCCAAACCTGAGGAAAGCTGCATGCCCTAGCTCAACCACCCCATACCGCCTCGCACCAGTGCTGGTGCTCTCATCCCCTGACGCTGCACATCCTGCAATTAACATGTATTTGTTAAAAAAATGATTTACATCTATACATATAGCATAATGCAGTTGGGGCTGAGTGCAATGTATTTTTGTGGTGACTTAATCATGTGGTTATCAATCAGTTATACAAGTACTGAATGGTACTCCAGCGTTTGATCAACTGTGATATTTGATGAGGTGGCATCACGTACCGTTATACCATAGATTTTCTCCTCTTTCAAGCTCCCCCCCTCCCAAATTCAAGCTCCCCTCCCCCCCTCCCCAAAATTCAAGCTCCCCCCCTGACTAATTTAGAGTCTAGATGTTCAAAATTCATAAGTTAGCGTGTTTTGGATTTTGAACTTGGTTTGGATTCGATCAGATCATTATCGGATCGCATCCGATAATTCGTAGTTGAATGTTTTTTCGTATTTCGGACTTGCAAGTAAGTTTTAAGTATATATTTTAAGAATTTACCCTCCGATTGACAAATTTAGAGTTTAAGCGTTGAAAAATCATAAGTTAGCATGCTTCAAATTTTGAAATTGGGTTGGATTTGATGGGATCGTCATCGGATCGTATCCGATAATTCGTACTTGAATGTTTTTTTGTATTTCGGACTTGCGAGCAAGTTTTAAATCAATACTTTAAGAATTTACCCTCCGATTGACTAATCTAGAGTCTAAGCATTGGAAAGTCACAAGTTAGCGTGTTTCGGATTTTGAAATTGATTTGGATTCGATCAGATTGCATCCGATAATTTGTACTTTGATATTTTTTCGTATTTCAGACTTGCGAGCAACTTTTAAGTCGATATTTTAAGAATTTACCCTCCGATTGACTAATTTCGAGTCTAAGTATTGGAAAATCACAAGTTAGCATGTTTCGAATTTTCAAATTGGTTTTGATTCGATCGGATCATCATCAGATCATATCCGATAATTCGTACTTGGATGTTTTTTTATATTTCGGACTTACGAGCAAGTTTTAAGTCGATATTTTAAGAATTTATCATCCGATTGACTAACCTAGAGTCTAAGCGTTGGAAAATCACAAGTTAGCGTGTTTCGGATTTTGAAATTGGTTTGGATTCGATCAGATCGTCATTGAATCACATTCAATAATTCGTACTTGGATTTTTTTTATATTTCGAACTTGTGAGGAAGTTTTAAATTGATATTTTAAGAATTAACCCTCCGATTTACTAATCTAGTGTCTAAGCGTTGGAAAATCACATGTTAGCATGTTTTGAATTTTGAAAGTGGTTTGGATTTGATCGAATCGTCATCGGATCGCATCCGATAATTCATATTTTGATGTTTTTTTCATATTTCGGACTTGCGAGGAAGTTTTAAGTTGATATTTTAAAAATTTACCCTCCGATTGACTAATCTAGTCTAAGCATTGGAAAATCACAAGTTAGCGTATTTCAGATTTTAAAATTGGTTTGGATTTGATCGGATCGTCATTGGATCGCATCCAATAATTAGTACTTGGATGTTTTTTCGTATTTCGGACTTGCGAGCAAGTTTTAAGTTGGTATTTTAGGAAGTTACCCTCCGATTTACAAATTTAGAGTCTAAGCGTTAGAAAATCACAAATTAGCGTGTTTCGGATTTTGAAATTTATTTGGATTCGATGGGATCATCATCGGATCGCATCCAAAAATTCATACTTGGATGTTTTTTTATATTTTAGACTTGCGAGCAAGTTTTAAGTCGATATTTTAATAATTTACCCTCCGATTGACTAATCTAAAGTCTAAGCGTTGGAAAATCACAAGTTAGTGTGTTTCAGATTTTAAAATTGGTTTGGATTCGATAGGATCGTCATCGTATCACATCCGATAATTCGTACTTGGATGTTTTTTTGTATTTCAGACTTGCGAGTAAGTTTTAAGTTAAAATTTTAAGAATTTACCTTCCAATTGACAAATTTAGAGTTTAAGCGTTTAAAAATCACTAGTTAGCGTGTTTCAGATTTTGAAATTGATTTGAATTCGATGGGAAGTCATTGGATCGTATCCGATAATTCGTACTTGGATTTTTTTTTTTGTATTTCGGACTTGCGAACAAGTTTTAAGTTGACATTTTAAGAATTTACCCTCCGATTGACTAATCTAGAGTATAAGCATTGAAAAATCACAAGTTAGCGTGCTTTGGAATTTGAAATTGGTTTGGATTCGATCGGATCATCATCGGATTGCATCCGATAATTCATACTTGGATGTTTTTTTGTATTTCAGACTTGCGAGCAAGTTTTAAGTCGATATTTTAATAATTTACCCTCCAATTGACTACTTTCTAATCTAAGCGTTGGAAAATCACAAGTTAGCATGTTTCGGATTTTAAAATTGGTTTGGATTCGATCGGATTGTCATCAGATCGCATCTGATAATTCGTACTTGGATGTTTTTTTATATTCCGGACTTACGAGTAAGTTTTAAGTCGACATTTTAAGAATTTACCCTCCGATTGACTAATCTAGAGTCTAAGTGTTGGAAAATCACAAGTTAGCATGTTTCGGATTTTGAAATTGGTTTGGATTCGATCGGATCGCATCCGTTAATTCATACTTGGATGTTTTTTCATATTTTGGACTTGCGAGCAAGTTTTAAGTTGATATTTTAAGAATTTACTCTCCGATTGATAAATTTCGAGTCTAAGCGTTGGAAAATCACAAGTTAGCGTGTTTCGGATTTTGAAATTGGTTTGGATTCGATCCAATCGTCATCGGATCGCATCCGATAATTCATACTTGGATGTTTTTTCGTATTTCGGACTTGTAAGCAAGTTTTAAGTCGACATTTTAAGGATTTACCCTCCGATTGACTAATCTAGAGTCTAAGCGTTGGAAAATCATAAGTTAGTATATTTCGGATTTCAAAATTGGTTTGGACTTGATCGGATCATCATCGGATCGCATCCGATAATTTATACTTAGATATTTTTTCATATTTTGGACTTGCGAATAAGTTTGAAGTCGACATTTTAAGAATTTACCCTCCGATTGACTAAATTCGAGTTTAAGTGTTGGAAAATCACAAGTTAGCGTGTTTCGGATTTTGAAATTGGTTTGGATTCAATCGGATCATTATCGGATCACATCCGATAATTCGTACTTGGATCTTTTTTCGTATTTTGGACTTGCGAGAAAGTTTTAAATCGATATTTTAAGAATTTACCCTCCGAGTGACTAATTTATAGTCTAAGCGTTGCAAAATCATAAGTTTACCCTTCGATTATTAATAATGGATTTATGCTTCCTGTATTGCAGGTTATGAATTAGATTGTAATTAGTACATATACTTAATGAATAGACTGAAAGAATGAGTAAATGATCATAAAATGCTTACTCAATGAATGGCCACACTTCATCACATTGGCGCAACACATACATATGTGCTTATTGAATCTCATCAACAAATAGTCGACGGGTTTTGCCTACTTCTAGAGGTTTACCTATTTCGGCAAATATAGACAGACCCCCATCAAAGTTTATTGGACTACTGTCATAATTATGCTCAAGTTGATTGAATCTCGTGTCTATACCATATAGGTATCTTAAGCAGAATTTCAGACATTCTTCTACCAGGTATCCTTCAGTAATTGATCCCTCCGGATGACTCTTATTACGAACATATGATTTTAATATTCACAAGTACCTAATTTGAGAAGAAAATTTAAGGATAAATATATCAAAAAATGATCAAATACATTAAAAATGGGATGAGACGATTACCTCTCAATAAAATACATTCAGCGGTAATAAATTGGGCTGTCAAGTTTGGCCTCTTTTACCAAGTGAACGGTCAAATGCACCATGACATCAAAGAAGGAAGGTGAAAATATCATCTCTAGCTTGCACAATATGATTGCAATATCCCTCTCCATCTGATCAAGTTGGTCCAATCTAAGTACGTTCGAGCACAATTATCTGAAAAAAATACTTAGCTCAATTAACGGACCAGACACCTATTCAGTTAAATTTCCACGTATAGCAAGAGATAACAATCGCTGCATAAGAACATGACAATCGTGGCTCTTTAATCCAGACAACTTCTGACCGTTTTCTTGCACGTATCGTGCGATATTCGAAGAGTAACCGTCTGGTATTTTCACAGACCGTAGGAATGCACATAAGGCTGTCTTCTGCTGTGAGCTTATGGTGTAGCATGCAACTGGCAACATATACTTATCCCTAATCTCTTGGGGATGAAGTAATTTTCGGATACCCAACTCCTTAAGATCAAGATAAGATTTAAAATTATCTTTCGTCTTACCGTCGAGATTCAGCAGTGTTCCTATAATGTTGTCACACATATTTTTCTTGATATGCATGACATCCAAGTTATACCGCAAGAGTAAGCTGCTCAGTACGGTAGTTTAAAGAAAATACTCTTTTTCTTCTAGTTATGCTCACGCGTAGATTCTTCATACGTTCTCTTCTTTTTGCCTTTTCCAAGTGCCACCGCATCAAGCTGATCCAATTCACATAAGACTTCTATCCCCAAAAGCTGCTCCAGAGTCCTTGCAAGTTCTTTCTTGCTATTGAACACTTTTTTGTTCTACTTTCATTTATGGCCGTCAATAAAGAATCTTTGATGGCCCACATAACAGAACTTGCCTCCATTCTTTAACCGTAATGAATATGTCTCCTTATTACATATAAGGCATGCCAATCTTCCTTTAGTACTCCACCCGGATAAGTTGACATATGCAGGAAAATCGTTGATGGTCTATAGAAGTGCCGTATGCATCCAAAAATTCTGGCGCAACGAGGCATCATACGTGTCGGCCCCAACTTTCGATAACTCGTTCAACTCCTCAATCAACGGCTGTAAGTAAACATCAATATCATTATCAAGTGACCTGGGTCCGAGAATGAGCAAGGAGAGCATTGTGTATGGCTTTTTTAAGCACATCCAGGGAGGCAAATTGTATGGAACTAGGACAACTAGCCAAATACTGTACGACACACTCATATTCCAATGGGATTGAAGTCATCGCTAGTAAGCCCTAACCTGACGTTGCGACTTCACATGCAAATTCAGGATAGGTCTGATCAAAATCTTTCCACGTCAGAGAGTTGGCCGGATGTCTCATAACCCTATCATTTGTACGTTCTCGTGCATACCACCTTATGTGCTCAGTAGTCTTCGATGACATAAACAACCTCTGAAGCCTATTCCTAAGAGGGAAGTATAGAAGAACCTTTGCATATATATTTTTCTTCCTTCGATTGGTACTAGACTCGGCATTCGCCTCTTTATATCTTGTTCCTCCGCATATGTGGCATGACCGCGCATGTTCGTACTCCTTCCGATACAACATACAATCGTTCACGTATGTATCAATTTTGTCATAACCAAGCCCGAGATATTTAATTGTATTCTTCGCCTCGTAGAATGATTTCAGTACTGTCTCACCTATAGGAAAAGCCTCTTTCAACAACTCTACCAACATATTAAATGACTTATTACTCCAACCATTGAGGCACTTCAAATGAAGAAGCTTTACAATGAAAGAGAGTTTTGAAAACTTCTCACACCCCGGTTATAGAGGTTGTTTGGTATCCTTAGGCAATTTGTAGAACTTGTCCGCTTCAATATTGGGATGATCACCTGATGGTGTTTTCGTGCCTATTCCACCTAGCAAATAGGTATCATACCCTGCATGTCATCGCCATCATCCGTATTAATATTATCATCATCGACCACTGTGTTCGCATTTTCACCGTGAGCTGCCATGGGGACTGCATCTAGCTCCTCACCGTGCGAGAACCAACGAGTATATCTAATGTCAATGCCACGCATTACCAGATCAACCTCATATTCCTCTCGAACCTTCCTAATCACCCTTTTGCAGTCTATACAGGGATACATAATTTTTCTATCAAGCAGTTCAAGACGCTCAAATGCAAAATCCAAAAATTTCCTAACTCCTTCTCTGTACTCTTGGCTCATCCGATTCAAATTACGTATTTAACTCTTATCGATCGAAAACATCTTCGTCTATCTGGCCACACAACACCTGCAATAATTTCAAACTATGTCTATGAGACTCTTCCCCAACTACACCTTAATTATCTACGTCCCATAATTCCGAATCAACACGTCCCATAAATTTGAGGGGAAAAGTATTGCATCAATTTGTGGCTTATGTTCATTTTTAATACCATTCTACATGACTACTTTTAGGGGTGCACAGAAAACCGGTGGAACCGAAGAACCGAGACGAACCGGTCCGAACCGTACATGTTGGTTCGGTTTCTAGCAGGATCGGTTCGGTTCTGGTTCCCAAAGTGCCAAACCGTATGGAGTCAGTTCGGTTCCCAGTTCTGGGTTCCGGTTATCTGAATAGAACCGAACCAAATTGGTTCATGTATCTACATAATGCATTCATGGGTGAGGTAATAAGGGTGATGCGGGTAGAGCCATTATGTAACGAGCCCTACTGATATTCACAATAGTGTCATGTATCTGGCTCTGGGATTGCTTGTTGTATCCACGGTTTTTAAATAATTTTTTTTATTTCTATATGCTATAATGATGGTGTTGGAATTGGATCCGTGTATCAGAGTCGCAGCAGAAGCAAAAGAAAGATCCGAAGATCATACGGTGTATGTTTCATTACAATTTCGCAATAAAACAATCTACATGTAAATCTATGATCTTAGCATATGTGCGGACACCCTAGAGGCATACTACGATCTATGGAAGACATGAATGCATCTACTTAGGTGTTTAGATTCATCATACCTTATGGATCTATGATCCGGAGATGACGAAACGATGAAGAACCGTACTTGAATCGCAAGGGAAACTGTCGGATAGCACCTTGTCCTTTGCGAATTGAAGAATCCTCGAAATCCCATCTCTGAGTGCAAGGATTTCGAGCCGATGGAAGAATCCGTTGTGAAGACGATGGCGAGCCTCGAGATTTTCTCCTCCTATTTCTCCTTTCTTCCTTCTCCTTCCTTCCTCTTCCTTCTCCCTTCTTCTTCCTCTCTTTTTCTTGGCCGAAACCACAAAGGAGGAGGACTAGGGGTCGGATTTTTGGAGGGGAGGGAGTAGAACCATTGGGACGGCCCCTCCCCTCCCTATTTCCTTTATAGGGCCAGTCTCCCAAGGCTCTAAGGAGGCTAGGGCCGGCCCTTAGGTGGATAGGGATAAGAGGGGGCGGTTTTTAGGGATTCCGGGTGTCTATCATGAAGCCCGGACGAAAACGCCCTTCACGAAAAGCGAAAAACTAAAAGAGAGACTGAGTGAGGTGCGCTACTCGGAATCGAGTTCCATCAGTGCCTATGAGCTCCTGGAATTATTCCGCTCATTTTAAGATCCATATTCAATATGTTCTGAGCCATATTTTAGTATTTACCAAAATACCCCTACGGCCCGTAACACACGTGAATTAGGTTCTTAGGCGTCGGGCTCGCGCTCCACCGCGCTACTTCGCATCCAACGTATCCAACTAGGTCGGGGAACAATTCCTATATACAACGAAAGGGTGGAACCTTCAGGGTTCGGGATCTCTAGCTGCAACCGGATCCCTGATTAACTGTTCCGGTGACACACCGAAAGTTCCGTTAATCAGCCCTAATCCGATTAACCCGCGTAGCCACCCAGAGTGCAACGCGAGTTGAACTCAAGTGATCCTAAACTTATGTTACTCCCTTGTAACCCTGTTCTTTACTATACTCTTATAATCCTCAGTCCCTCCTATTACTGGTGCCATGATACGACTCGGGCGGTGAGGAGCACTGTCAGATCCCGATCGATCATCTGACTAGGGCTTGATGACTTGTCATCTATAACACCACACACCTTCCGGTGCTATACCTAGCATCCAGAACATCGTCAGTCATACTGACAACCACCAGGCCTAGGTTAACTGTGTGGACAGATTGACTCATCAAAACGCACCCATCTAACACTTGATGTCGGATAACCTGTAGGGATTACATGTCACTCAAGCACCAGCTGGGTAACCCAACGTACCGTGGTATTGGACTATGGAAGTCCGCACACGTTGGCACATCAAAGCACCACACAACTGGTTGGCCCAGTGTACATGGTCCCTCAGGGTTAAGGACGGATTATCTATAGTAGTAAGACGGTTTCTGCACCAGTGTCTGAATCACTGAACTATGCACCATCTTGGTTCCTGTTCAACACGATCATCGTGCTTGGTCAGGTGAATGGGAGTCCCACGTTCCCGTGGTGGAGACTTCACCACATCCTCTACCTGCCAACAACTTATTCCCGGTGAAGCGACCAGCATCACCAAAGCTGTGAACTAGTTCTAGGTCTACACAGAACTGGTCCACTGGGTCTCCCAAGCATGGATCCTCCATGCGCCTCAGTGGCCTACTGTGTTCCCTAGGGTCCTTTTATTATATGAGTATTATCATATACCAGAGTAGTATTCTAATTAAAGCAATAACCAAAGTCATCTTTATTAATGTTAATATAGAAAATCCACGCAAAGGACACACGAGCTACAACAATCTCCCACTTGGCCTAGCGGGGAACAACAGTCTTAACTCCCATGGCATCCACGTGCTTCTCAAAAGCCTTGGTCGGTAACGCCTTTGTGAAAGGGTCCGCCATGTTATCTGCAGACGCCACCTGAGTCACTGCAACCTCCCCTTGCATCTGCAAGTCCCGGATAATGTAGTATTTCTGCTCGATATGCTTGCTCTTCTGGTGATATCTTGGCTCCTTGGATTGTGCTACCGCTCCACTATTGTCACAGTAAAGGACAATAGGATCTTGAGCTCCCGGTACGCATCCTAAGTCCGTGAGGACCTTCCTAAGCCACTCCGCCTCCTTAGCTGCTTCGTACGCCACAACGTACTCAGCCTCTATCGTTGAATCCGTGATACATCTCTACTTCACGCTCCTCCAACTGATAGCTCCTACTCCTAATGAAAACACAAACCCTAACGTCGATCTCCTGGATTCCGGATCTGACGCAAAGTCAGAATCCGTATATCCAATCGGCATCAGTTCCTATGAAGAGTAAACTAACTCATAATCTCTCGTCCTATAGAGATACTTGAGTATACTTTTTACAGCAGTCCAGTGCCCTGGACCCGGATTTGACTGATACCTGCCCATCATGCCTACTACATAGCATATATCCGGTCTCGTGCACTGCATGGCATATATCAGACTCCTTACAGCCGAAGCATAAGGTATCTTCTGTATCTCTGCCCTTTCCTCAGGAGTCTTAGGACCCTGATCCTTGGACAACTTCATTCTATATCTGAATGGAACCAGTCCCTTCTTGGAGTTGTGCATACTGAATCTGACCAAGATAGTATCTATGTAGGCTGACTGTGACAGCGAGAGAATCTTGTTCTGGCGATCTCGAGTTACCTTGATCCCCAGAATATAACTCGCTTCACCCAGGTCTTTCATGTCAAATTAAGAGGATAACCACACCTTCATAGTATACAACGTTCCAACATCGTTTCCGATGAGCAGGATATCGTCCACGTAAAGCACTAGAAAAACTACTGCAGTCTTATCGCTCCTTTTATAAACACATGGTTCATCCACGTTCTGTTCAAATCCATAAGACTGGATAGCCTGATCAAAATGCATGTTCCAACTTCTGGATGCTTGCTTCAGTCCATAAATGGACCTTTGCAACTTGCACACCAGACCTTCCTGACCTTTTGCGACAAAGCCTGGAGGCTGAGATATGTAGATGTCTTCTTCCAAATCACCGTTGAGGAATGCGGTCTTGATGTCTATTTGCCAGATCTCCCAATCATAATGGGCTGCAATGGACAAGAGGATCCGGATAGACTTAAGCATAGCCACTGGCAAAAAGGTTTCGTTATAGTCGATCCCTTCTCGCTGGGTATAACCCTTAGCGACTAGTCTAGCTTTGTAAGTCTCAACGGTACCATCTGGACCTCTTTTCCTTTTGTACACCGACTTATACCCAACAGGTTTAATGTTGTGAGGTGGTGTTACAAGTGTCCAGACCGAATTTTGGAACATCGATGTCAGTTCTGCCTCCATGGCTTCCTGCCATGCTGCATGGTCAGAGGATATCATCGCTTCGTCATAGTTCAGAGGATCATCCTCCTAAAACTCTAGATCTACCATAAAGGCTTCTCCAATGTATCTATCAGGAGCACTTGTGGTCCTCCCACTCCGACGAGCCTTCGGTGGTTTCATAGGAATCGATTCTACAGTATCGTTTATCTTAGTGGTATCGGCTCCTACTACGTTTTCTTTCTGTGTACTCCCATCAGTACCAAGCAATTCTTCAAGAACTACTTTACTGGTGGGCTTATGGTCTATTAAATAATCCTGCTCCTGGAATACGGCGTTCGTCGAGACGACAACTTTTCTATCCCCAGGATCATAAAATAAACCACCCTTTGTCCCTTTTGGATACCCAACGAACAGACATACCTTTGTTTTTGACTCCATCTTATCTCGCTTGTCCTTCCGCACATGTGCTGGACAACCCCAAATTCTAAAATACTGTAGGCTTGGCTTTCGCTTCAACCACAGCTCCCAAGGAGTTAGGGGTACTGACTTTGATGGAACAAAGTTTAAAGTATATGCTGCCGTCTCTAGGGCATATCCCCAAAAACTAGGTGGCAATGTGGCATAACTCATCATAGTCCGAACCATGTCTAACAAAGTTCGGTTTCTCCTCTCAGATACACCGTTCTGTTGTGGTGTCCCTGGTACAGTCAACTGGGATACGATCCCATGGTCACGCAAGTACCCAATAAATTCATCCGATAGGTATTCGCCTCCTCGATCCGATCGAAAAGACTTGATACTTTTACCAGTCTGCTTTTCTGCTTTAGCTCTGAACTCCTTGAACTTATCAAAGGATTCAGACTTCTGCCGCATTAGGTATATGTATCCAAACCTCGAGTGATCATCCGTGAAGGTGATGAAATACTCGAAGCCTCCTATGGCACGGACACTTATGGGCCCACATACATCAGTGTGTACCAACTCCAATATCTCCTTAGATCTGCTACCTTTGGCTCGGAAAGACCTTTTAGTCATCTTGCCTTCCAAGCAAGACTCACACGTCGGTAGGCTTTCTGAAACATCTGGACTTAAGAGTCCTACCTTAACCAACCTGTGAATCCTGTCTGAGGCTATGTGTCCAAGCCTTAGATGCCAAAGGAGTGTTGGATTATCTGAGGGATTTTTCCTTTTAGATGAATTAATTACACAAGCTTCAGTTATGTTATCCTGCTTATGATTGGAGTTAATTACATAGAGACCATTTTGTATCTTTCCCCTATAAACAAAGGAACCATTCAATTTAATTGACACACCAAAAGCATCAAATAAAACTGAAAAACCTTCATTATTCAATAAGGAAACAGAAATTAAATTTCATCTCAAGGACGGTACATAAAGTATGTTTCTAAGTAATAAACTTCTTCCATCAAGGAACTGCAAGATGACATCTCCAACTGCTTCAGGTTCTACCACGGCCTCAGTTCCCATGCTTAGGATCATCTCCCCATCACCCAGTTTTCTTGTCTCCTTGAACCCCTGCAAATTATTGCAAGCATGGTTAGTGGAACCAGAATCCACAATCCATGAGACTGGTGAACAACTGGATGCTACTAGGGATTCCACTATATGGATTTGAGATATACCTGTCTCAGCCTTCTTGGGAGCCGCACGACAGTCGCCCTTCTAGTACCCCTTCTTGCTGCATCGGAAATATTTTCCTTTGGGCTTCGCCGGACCATTCTGTTTAGGAACCTGCAACTGCACCTGGCCCATCTTCACGGGCTTCTTAGACTTTCTTTTCTGAAACTTGCCTTTGACTTTCAGAGAAGAATTCCGCTCTACGTTCAGGGATTGGGCTCCTACCTTCATCCCGTCCTCTGCCGCCTGGAGCACCGCTAGGAGCTCTACGTTAGACATCTCCAACCGGTTAAGGTTGAATTTGGTAACGAAGCACTAAAACGCTCCTGACAGAGACGCGAGGAAAATGTCGGTCTGGATCTCTGCATCCAAGATGACATCGAAGGAACCAAGCTCATTCACATAGCCAAACAACTTCAGCATATGATCCCGAACTAAAGTCCCCTCTGCCATCTTCGTGGACACTAATTTCTTGATGGTCGGGTAATGAGTTACCCGACTACGACCCTCGAATATTTCCTTCAGGTAGAGCATCATTTCTGAAGCAAAGGCCATGTCTTCGACTTGCTTCTGAAGGATGGTCTGCAAGGATGCCACAATGTAGCACTTGCACATCTTATCAGTATCTAGCCAATCTTTCTATTCCTTTAACTAGGCCTCAGTTGCATCCGGTCCCGGCATGGCCGGTTGAGGGGTACTTAGGGCAATTGTGTGTTTGCCAACCCTTAGGACGAGCATCAGGTTACGCTTCCAGTCCTCGTAGTTTGGTCCCGTAAGTTTGTTATCATTAAGTATGGAGGCAAGGGGGTCGAGCTTGGTCATAATTTCTGTAAACAATGGTTTAAAGCAATAGTTAGGGTCTACTACAATCTATTTCATGGAATTTAGAAATAGATAATGTCTACTCCAGCCGCTATGTCTTCACCACCTCAAGTGGAGACATCTAGGAATATAAATTCCTTGGGCTCGAGCACTGAGACTATCGGCCCTGAATTGGAGACAGCATCTCGGTGAGAGCATGCAACCGCTTCTGCCAACGGGGTTTTTACGACCCAGTCTTTATCAGAATTATCCACGGCAAACTGAAAGACCTCCCAGTCTCCTTTTGGCCAGCTTTATGTGACCCACGTGCGCAGCTTCACACAAGCTTTCGGATGCTTCCCACAAATCTAGGTGGTGTCGGCAGGGGGGTTCATAGGCTCCCACGGTGCAGGATAAAACCGTCACCCACTGCCACCGGCATCCTCCATGTCCCGAAGGAAACCACTAGGCGAACTAGCATGGAAGGAAACACAGCTCTCACCCGGTAGGAATATCGAACTTCGTACCTCCCATCCAGACCCTTAGCCGGTTGATTGTGGAGGCCAGGGGCTCCCCTTTGGAGGGAACCTCTTACACATCCCTTCTTTATGAGGTTTTATACATATCTAGAAAGGTCACGACCTCCTAGACTTAGACCCTGGTCTACCGTGCTCCCACTAGGATTACAAACCTTCCCGCAAAGCATTAGTATCCTCCGAAAATATCATAGTCCCTACCTTGAATACTCAACTTTCGCCTTTCTTGCAAGGATCACATTACATAGATTCCAAGGATCCCGATACTTCACTAGTTTGTCCATAATCATAAGATCTAGAGCCTAGCCTAAGGTCAACGTGGAAAGGACTCCCACTACGATGATGCCTCGTTCACAATTTGATGCCTGATGTCATAGTAGACCTCATCTCATTATAGGTTTCGATGCTGGCCAACTAGGGATATCCGACAACCTCCGCCGGACCTCAACCTAATGGTGGTATAACCAAATCGTGATGAGTTCATACTACAATCAAACGTCATCTAGAAACGGGTATCACATAGTGAAATCCTAACCTAACTTGGTCGCTAGGACCACATGGGGAAAAGGCATCCCACTAGGGTTATCATACTTCTTATGGAGACATTAGTTAATTATCTCTAAACAAATCTAACACTACGTCTATCTCAGTGCACAGTACTTGGCTACCTGAACTACCACGAGGGCGGTTACCGCCTTTCCTTTTAGCTAGCCACCGGATTCGCACGTGTTAGAACCATTTAGAGACACCGATGAATCCATAAGCTTAGTACTAACCCTAAGCCTGATCTAGAGACAAACTCACAAGCAAGATAATTATATTATCATCGGGGTTCTCTAAATACGAAATAAAGAGAAACAATAGAAAAACATCCAAACTGAATCAAGTCCAGGGTCCGACCCCTGAACCTGAATAGCACAGCCAAGATATCCCGCTCTTCCGTTCTGCACGATCTCTGACGACGATCCCCTTCATCGCCAACGTGCACGCTTTCGTCGGGTCTTTGCACGCCATGGTACTGCTTGCCCGAACCGTGGATGTAGCATCATCTCCTTCTTCCTGTGATCGAAAAACTAACACGCTCTGAGCAAGTGCTCGTTCGTGTACAATTTCGCTAGAAAGAAAAGAAGACAATCCTAGAAACATGGCCAGGGAACCGAGGATGGTCAACCCCCACCCTCGCCCATCTAGAGCCTTAAAATCCACAATAATAATCAATACAAAATTAAATCCGGGGTCCGACCCCCGGATGCATGCAATCATAAATTACTATTTAGCGCGGTACCTGCAAAAAGACAATACATAGCACAATCCATATGCATGATCTACGCCGAACCCCGACGAAAACATATGCCATCATATATTCACATGATATTTTCACGAATTCATGCATGAAACATACACCAAAGTGTGCTCTGATACCAATTTTTGGAATTGGATCCGTGTATCAGAGTCGCAGCTAAAGCAAAAGAAAGATCCGAAGATCATACGGTGTCTGTTTCATTACAATTTTGCTATAAAACAATCTACATGCAAATCTATGATCTTAGCATATGTGCGGACACCCTAGAGGCATACTACGATCTACGGAAGACATGAATGCATCTACTTAGGTGTTTAGATTCATCATACCTTATGGATCTATGATCCGGAGATGACGGAACGATGAAGAACCGCACTTGAATCGCAAGGGAAACTGTCGGATAGCACCTTGTCCTTTGTGAATTGAAGAATGCTCGAAATCCCGTCTCTGAGTGCAGGGATTTCGAGCCGACGGAAGAATCCGTTGCAAAGACAATGGCGAGCCTCGAGATTTTCTCCTCCTCTTTCTCCTTTCTTCCTTCTCCCTTTTTCTTCCTCTCTTTTCCTTGGCCGAAACCACAAAGGAGGAGGACTAGGGGTCTGATTTTTGGAGGGGAGGGAGTAGAACCATTGGGCTGGCCCCTCCCCTCCCTATTTCCTTTATAGGGCCGGTCTCCTATGGCTCCAAGGAGGCTAGGGCCGGCCCTTAGGTGGATAGGGATAAGGGGGGGCGGTTTTTAGGGTTTCTGGGTGTCTATCGTGAAGCCCGGACGAAAATGCCCTTCACGAAAAGCGGAAAACTAAAAGAGAGACTGAGTGAGGTGCGCTACTCGGAATCGAGTTCCTTCAGTGCCTATGAGCTTCTGGAATTATTCCACTCATTTTAAGATCCATATTCAATGTGTTCTGAGCCATATTTCAGTATTTACCAAAATACCCCTACGGCCCGTAACACACGTGAATTAGGTTCTTAGCGACGGGCTCGCGCGTCGGGGAACAATTCCTATACGCAACGACAGGGTGGAACCTTCAGGGTTCGGGATCTCTAGCTGCAACCGGATCCCTGATTAATTATTCCGGTGATACACCGAAAGTTTCGTTAATCAGCCCTAATCCGATTAACCCGTGTATCCACCCAGAGTGCGATGCGAGTTGAACTCTAGTGATCCTAAACTTATGTTACTCCCTCGTAACCCTGTTCTCTACTATACTCCGATAATCCTCAGTCCCTCCTACTACTGGTGCCATGATACGACTCGGGCAGTGGGGAGCACCGTCAGATCCCGATCGATCATCTGACTAGGGTTTGATGACTTGTCATCTATAACACCACACACCTTCCGGTGCTATGCCTAGCATCCGGAACATCGTCAGTCATACTGACAACCACCAGGCCTGGGTTAACTGTGTGGACAGATTGACTTATCAAAACGCACCCATCCAACACTGGACGTCGGATAACCTGTAGGGATTACATGTCACTCAAGCGCCAGCCGGGTAACCCAACGTACCGTGGTATTGGACTATGGAAGGTCCGCACGCGTTGGCACATCAAAGCACCACACAACTGGTTGGCCCAATGTACATGGTCCCTCAGGGTTAAGGACGGATTATCTATAGTAGTAAGACGGTTTCTGCACCAGTGTCTGAATCACTGAACTATGCACCATCTTGGTTCCTGTTCAACACGATCATCATGCTTGGTCAGGTGAATGGGAATCCCACGTTTTCGTGGTGGAGACTTCACCACATCCTCTACCTGCCAACAGCTTATTCTCGGTGAAGCGACCAGCATCACCAAAGCTGTGAACTAGTTCTAGGTCTACACAGAACTGGTCCACTGGGTCTCCCAAGCATGGATCCTCCATGCGCCTCAGTGGCCTATTGTGTTCCCTAGGGTCCTTTTATTATATGAGTATTATCATATACCAGAGTAGTATTCTAATTAAAGCAATAACCAAAGTCATCTTTATTAATGTTAATACAGAAAATCCACGCTAAGGACACACGAGCTACAACAGATGGATCTACTCTAACTTCTAGGGGTGCACCGAAAACTAGTGGAACTAGAGAACCGAATTACCAAACCGGTTTTATATGGTTCAGTTCGGTCTGGTTCCATGATCCCTACGGTTCGGTTCCGGTTCCAAATACTTGAGAACCGTTGGGACCAGTTCGGTTCCTGGTTCATCCCGTAACTAGTCCAAACCGAACCGTGTGCACCCCTAACTATTTTAGTTCCTCGACTCATAATAAACTGTAACATTTAGTAGTTTGCATATAGCTCCCACATTCTAGAAATAAATATGATGAGAATCTCCTTGTACTACATCAGTTCTTTTACTTATAATGAACTTTTAGTATAGTGTGGATATAATTCGTTATAGTAGGATGTATTTACGAAAATCTCTTTGCACTTGTGATGACAATATTGTTTAGTCCCTATACTCATAACGAACTTTTAACTTAAGAATTTTGTATCTTAGAGGGTTGACATTGTTGAACGTTGGTCAAAGTTCTTGCCAATCAATCTATGGAACTTTCTTAATTAAAATTGTGCTTTGTAGTCCAACAATCTTGATAGGATAAGACTTAGACGATGATGATAAGTTACACTTCCACCGTGTACATGTAACACTTTTAACTTGTGTTAAGAGATACTTGTATACATTAGGTAATACATCATTGTTCCACAATCTCAGAAGCGTAGACTCTTATCACTATCAACTGAGTCTGCACCTCCTACATCACCAACAACCCCAATACTCTTTTGGTCACACCCGACAGAATCCCTGGGTGTTCCCTTCTTCCTCTTACCTTTTTTCGTCACTACAGAGGAATTTCCCAAGATAGGAATATCTGTAAACACCTCAACCTCTGTTGGAAGGTCTTCATCTACAAGCCCCCCATAATTCCGAATCGGAATTGGATTTTGAAATTTTGGAATAGGAATCAAAATAACATTTGGGATTCCAAAAATTTTTTGGCAATTTTCCAAAAAATTAAGTAGTTGAACAAATGGGTATTGTGCTAGCATTTCAAACTTTAGGGTGCGTTTTGGAACAAAACAATTGACAAAAGGGGTATTGTACTAACATTTCAAATTTTAAGGTGTGGATTTACAGATCAAGGCTTGGCTCAGTGTGCGTGCACAATGCGCGCATGGTGCAGTAGCCAAGCATGGACGATATGCTCGATTAACACGAACCATTTGAATCAATCGAGCCGTTGGATCGACCATACTCGAGTTCAACACAATTGCGAGGGGTTAATTAATTCATATCCATTTTATAGAAAATTTATTAAAAAGACATGTTATAATTTGAGTTCAGATGGTTATAGTAGTCTCGATCGGCATGTGCACTTGAGCCCACTAATCACTAGTATGAACTCAAGAGTATAAGTAGATGACAAAAGGGGTATTGTGCTAACATTTCAAACTTTAGGATGTAATTTGGAACAAAATAAACTAAGGGGGAGAGAGAGGAGGAGGAGGAGCTCATCGGAGAGGGAGAGGGAGGCCTCGAGGAGGAGAGGAAGCAGCGGCGCCGGCGGAGGGGAGGTCGAGCAGTGTCGCCGATCGGTGGCGAACGGAAGGGGAGGGGAAGGTGGGCCGGAGGCACGAGGAAGGGAAGGGGTGACTGGAGGCGCGAGGGAGGGGATAATTGGCCGACCGGAGGCGCACAAGGAAGGGGGGAATTAGATCGAGAGAGAGGGAAGGGAGGCCAGGGAGGGGGGGAAGGGTGGCTGGAGGCACGAGGGAGGGGAGGGGTGGCCGGAGGCGCGAGGGAGGGGATAAGTGGCCGGCCGGAGGCGCGCGAGGGAGGGGAGGGGTGAATTAGATCGAGAGAGTGGGGAGGGAGGTCAGGGAGAGGAGGGGGGGGGGGTATTTAGATCGAAACAGAAAGGGGATCGGGTTTTGATAATCGCAGGATTTTTTACCGACGGAATTTATGTCCGTCAGTATAATATTTATACCGACGGTCTCTATTTATTTTATCGGTAAAACATAGTTTTTTACCAACAGGAATTTAAATCCGTCGGTATAAATATTATACCGACGGATATTCTATTCTTGTCGGTAATTAAAACGGTAAAAAAAATTAAAAATCTATATATTAATATTACCGATGGAATAAATTTATACCGTCGGTAATATAATATTTTACCGACAATTAAATATATTATTATCAGTAATATTAGTTATGCCGACGAACATAAAGTTACCGTCGGTAAAAATAAACAAAAAAAATAGTAAAATATAAAATATATTATAATGACGGACTTATATATATCCGTCGGCATTAATTTATTTATACTGACGGTAATTAATATTATCGTTGGCAATAAACTACTTTCTTGTAGTGCGCCTCCGTCATGTCTGCTTGTGATATCACCAGGTAGCTCCACGAACGAAACTACGTGGTACCAGATCGTGTAATTTCCGTCGCGTCTGCCCATGATGTCACCAGGTCGCTCAACGAGCTAAGCTGTGTTGCATCAGGCGGCAAACCATGAACTTGTTGTCTTTATCCTTGTAATAGCTTTCCTATAGTGAATCCTCTTCTGTTCGCTTTTGTCCTCTATTTTTATCTTTGTTGTCTGTCTACGTGCTTGCTTATGAGGTTGTTCAGCGGTCTTAAGGGCCCTACCCCGGGCGAGGCAGCTAAATCGCTTAAAAAGTTTCACTTATTTTTAAAAAATGGTATGCAAGCTAGAAACACGACATGCTCAATAAAATACAATTTGATCCTTGAGCTCAGAAAATCAACGAAACATAAATCTAATAATTCAAAACTTCCAGTACCCAAGGAGTCAATATTTCTAGTTTTGAAAAATAAATTAAGTGCTAGCTGCCTCGTGCTAGATTAAGTTCTCTCTGCAACCCTGATTTACGGGACATGTCTCAGCTTGGCCATTGACGGATTTCGCACTTCTCTTTGCGATCTCACTAATCCCGAGTTTTGAGGGGTTACCAAGAGATTTTCAGGTCACCTAAATGGGTGGTCGCCCATTCATGTCCCCTTAGATCACCCCAGGGTGCTTCCTATCATGGTATGTGAACGCGAAGGACCCCGGTCATGTTTAAAATCCCTTAGATAGCGAACTACCCCGGCAATCTCAAGGTCGTTCGGGACGGACACTGAGAACCCTGGTCTTGCTTTAATTCCGCACGATGGCGGACTGTTCTTTGAGGAAGCTACGTGCGAGCTGATCACGTGTGAGCTGTTCTTTGAGGGAGTTGCGTGCAAGCTATTCTTTGAGGGAGCTGTTTGCGAGCTGATCGCATGCAAGCTGTTCTTTGAGGGGGCTGTTTGCAAGCTGATCACGTGCGAGCTACTCTTGTGGATCAGCGCAAGGTAGGAGGAGGCTGCTATTTGGAAATCTTCCCTCATCGATCTAACACCACATCTTCAAGCTTAATGTGTTGCTGGACCAAGTCGAAGAGCTCGACCATGGTGCAGGAATCAGAAATAACAATAGCGTCATGAAGCTCACCTTCTTCGGGGAGTGCGCTCCAAAAAGCACTCACAGCTATCCGGTCTCGCCCGGCTAAGTCCCCGAGGGTGAGGTAGGCATTCCGGAATCTCATCAAGAAGCATCGGAGGGTCTCCCATGCGCCCATGGTGAGAGCGAACAGTGATTCAATTCGCTTTGGGGTTTGCCGATTGCACCGGTAAAGTTCCAGGAACAGCCCGAACAAAGTAGTGAAGCTCGGGATCGAGCCCGGAGGTAGCTTATAAAACAGTCCAGGGCCGAACCAGTCAAGCTGCTGGGGAAGGCACGATACAGAACATAGTCTTGGTCTCGAAAAAACAGAAACTTCCGGTAAGCCAGCAAATGGTCAACCGAATCCTGTGATCCGTTGAATAGGATGAACTTCGGAGGGGTCCAGAGCATGAGGATGTCTCCTTGATGCACCTCCCTTATGAAGGGTGAGCTCCCTCCTCGAGCGGCCAGGTCTTCCAAGAGGTCATCGAACCCCACATTTTGGCTTCGTCGGTGAGGAAGGGCTGAAGGCGAAGTTAGCTCGTTGCTAGAACGTTGGGTGATAAGACGCTAAAGTCGCCCAAGGGCTGGCTCCCTTATATGGTTTGCAACTACGCCTCCCATGAGGGGATCCTACTGGGATGCCCATCGCATGGAGGCCAGCTTAGATTGATGTGATACCGGGATCGGAAGAGGTCACGTAGGGGGAGTGGCCCCTACCAATACTCTTAGTTGTAGAGATTGACCCGCTAATCCTCCCTTCCGTTGCTTTAGTCTGGGGGATGAGGGATCAGTTATTCCACTCGTCGTGGGAACCTGGCGTAGCCGTGTCAGTTCGTCTATCATGGCCCGTTAGGTGGCCAACATCTCCATGAGGAGCTAGTTACTGAGCGGGGTAAGTGGTTGGGTTGAGCCGGTGTTCCACTTTATGCAGATACGGCGCGAGCCTTCGCCCATCTATATCCCCGTATGGAAGGAGCCATAAGGGTCTCCTATAAAAGCATAGCTTTCGACGGTGTGATCGTCAGCGTTCTTACAGGAACTAGTCGAAAGATCCCACAGACGGTGCCAAATATCGGGGGAAAATTTCGCTGGCTCGGGTGCATGACCTGCAAGGCAAGGAAAACATGAGAACAGCTGGCTCCGTGAGGACCGTTGACCCTCCAACGCTCAAATCAGTGATGGCTCAAAAGGGAGCAGGCTTAGAAGTAGAAAAACATCAGGGTTTCTCAGTTTTAAATCTATAATTTGGAGCTGGGGGTCGTACCTTTATAGCCTTTTGTAGACCGCCAGAGGCTGACACGTGGCCATTCTTTCTCGCACCTTCTACACATTCACGTGTCAACCCACATGGGTCCTTAATGGCCTTTATCTTTTAGCCTACCAGGTGGTGGTGATCTAGTCCAGGTGGGTGTTCTGGAAGGCTCTAGCCTGGGGCATTCTAGGTCGACCTTGGTCGATGAATGTGGCTCGCAATCATCCATGTAGTTCCACGAGGGTGGTGACATCAGTCGATTTGTTACCGCTTTACTATAAACGACCCCCACGGGCAAGTAGGTGAACTTCTTTGCTGTTACGTGATCTGGCAAGCTCCTGGGTGAGCTCCCGGGCAAGCTGTGGGTGTTGATTCTTCTAAGGGGTTCTTTAAGCTATACCAGGGGTGACTTCTTCCACGTGTGAGCTGATCGTGTGCAGTCAGGGCGAGCTCCTAGGTGAGCTACTGGCATCAGCCAGGGGCGACTTCGTCTGTGTGTGAGCCAATCGTATGCAGTCAGGATGAACTACTAGGCAAGCTGCGAGCGTCATCCAAGGATGACCTTTTCTGTGTGAGAGTTGATCGCATGCGATCAAGGCGAGCTACGGGTGTCAGCCAGGGGAAACCTTTTCCGCGTGAGAGTCAATCGCATACGGTCAGGGTTAGCTCCTAGGCGAGCTATGGGCGTCAATTAGGGATGACCTCTCCCGCGTGCGAGCAGATCATGTCTGGTCAGGGCGAGCTCTCAGACAAGCTGCGGGTGTCAGCTTGGTGCAACCTCTACCACATACGAGCCGATCACGTGTAGTCAGGACGAACTCCCAAGCGAGCTGCGGGTGTCAGCCAAGGATTACCTCTTCAGCATATGAACCGATCGTGGGCGGTCATGGTGAGCTCCCAAGCGAGTTGTGGGCGTCAGCCAGAGGGGACCTCTTCCGTGTGTGAGCTACTCGTAAGGGCGAAGGCCGACTTCGTTGGGAGTGTTCTTTGAACTCCAAGACGTGTAACTCCAAGACATGTTCTGGTCATGATACTGTTTACCCAAAAATCGGGATTAGCCTAGAATCTCTAGCTCACCCCTAGGGGGGCTTTTTCTTTGGCTACCCAGGTAGCCCCTTTGGTCGACTGAGGCCGCTTAAGGTGCATCCCAAGGTGAGGATGACCCCCGGGGAGACCCTGATGTCACCACGCGTCATCTCCCGTTACTGCCATATGGACAATGAGCTGGTGGCAATTTTGGGACCATCATTATCCCCTCTTGAGGGGGCGGTTACATAAAGCTTCACCCGCTCAAGAGCCCAGTGCGGTTATCCATGTAGACCAATTCGATCCTTCTATCTTTTGACTAGCTTCAACTAAACTGCATTCTATTCTGTGAAGTCAGCTATATGGTGTGACATTTGGTACCGAAAGGTGTATTTGCCCCGTTTGCCCGTGATGTCACCAGGTCGCTCAACGAGCAAAACTGTATGGCATCAGGCTGTGTAAAAGTGTCTTCACTGCGTCTGCCCGTGATGTCACTAGATTGCTCTACGAGCAAAACTGCATGGCATCATGCCGTGTAAGGTATCTATGCCTCATCTACTCATGATGTCACCAAGTCGCTCAACAAGCTAAGATGCATGGCATCAGGCCATGTAAGGCACCTCCGCCGCGTCTGCCCGTGATGTCACCAGGTTGCCCCATAAGCAAAATTGTGTGGCATCAGGCCACGTAAGGTGTCTTCACCGTATCTGCCCATGATGTCACACGGTCGCTCAACGAGCTAAGCTGTGTGGCATCAGGCCGCGTAAGGCACCTCCACCGTGTTTGCCTGTGATGTCACCAGGTCGCTCCACGAGCAAAACTGTGTGGCACCAGGCCACGTAAGGTGTCTCCGCCGCGTCTGCCCATGATGTCACCAGGTCACTCAACAAGCTAAGCTGTGTGGCATCAGGCGAGCAAACTATGAGCTCGTTGTCCTTATTTGTAATAGCTTTTCGATAGTGAATTCTCTTCTTTTTGCCTTTGTCCTCTCTTTTTGTCTTTGTTGTCTGTCTATGTGCTTACTTATGAGGTTGTTCGGCTGTCACGCCCCAGAAATCTGAAACCGATCCCTGGGGTGTGAAATGAGAAAAACCATGGGATTTAGGGTTTGGTCGACTAACCATGCCAATTAGGGTTTCTCACAGGACTGCGACTCTCTCATAAATGAAGGAGGAGGGAGAAACAACGGGTATTTTAAAACTTGGTTTTTATGAAAACATTTTTATTTTAAAAGAGAGATAAAATTTTTGTCAACAGAGAGATGATCACGCTCGACCTTCAACCGGGTTATCCTCTCAGCATGTGTGGCCAGCCGGTGTCCCACATATTGACAGAAGTCCCTCTTAAGGGAGCACGAGGCTCAAGCCTCCGACGGCGAGCTAGGAATCTCACCCTCTCCCTGACACTCAGCACACTGGTCTAGGGGTCCTATCTACAGGGCTAATCAATTAGGCCATTTAGATACTTATATTTTCACTGTGAACTACCCTAGGTTTGTGGCCTTAAGGAGAGGCCTACCCAAAATACCTCCAGCTGTATCAATGCTTCTAACAATTAACTAATCTTAAACTAACTGATTCTTATACAATATCCACCCATTACATTACCACAAAACTACATACCAAAATAAAATACTACTGAAACCCTAAGACTGCCTCCGGCCTCCCACTGCTACTCCCGAACCTCTGGACCTGCAAGAGAGTCTACTCGTGGGAAAGAGTAGCCCCCAATGGGAATTGGGAGATTAGCCAAATTAATGGCTAGTGACATCCTATAGTCTTTAATAATATAAGACGACATATTTGATTGAATTAAATTACATAAGCAGTTCAAAGTTTACAGAAGGTTAACCAAGCCTATCAATAATCTATGTTCACATGCAATTCCTACTGTCACTAGGTTATCTACCATACAGTCCGTTAGACAAACTACAGTGCTTAATTATGAATTATAATATAAATCATATCTCCTAAAGTGAACACCGGATAATTTGTTCATCCTGCTCTCGGTCGGGCATTACTACCGGGCCTTCTATATCGATGTAGAGGGTCAATTCTCTCGCCGGGCATCCACCATACACACATCACCCAAATGATTATAAGATATTTTCCATCTTTCACGATGGAGCTCTACCACCCCACTTGCGTTACTTTGGGGGCTTCAACTACCCCGGGACAGAGTTGCTAGGCCAATCCCTACTAGAGGCTAATCCTATTGGCTTTACCACAACCCTTGCCCGTGACCCCCTAGCCTACTGGTCTTCGGCTGTGCGTGCAGGGTGGTTCACGTCCCTTGCGCGCACGGGGTCCAATCTTTCCACATGATAGATTATTATAATAATAAAATAGCTTCGACATTTTACCCTGGAATTCGTATCGCGCTCGCAACCCATGTATTACGATAGGCCTAAATTACTCTCATCCGTATTCCCGTGTGCCCAGGTCTCCACACTCCAATTAGGAGGACGGGACCCGATAATTATTATTTAATTATTAATATTATTAAGCATGCGTCGCCGGACTCACGACTCCGCATGCAAGGCGGGGTCCACTCGACAACATGCGGCGATGTCCGGCGGGACCCGCATGCAGCGTTATGGATACCTACCTTTAGTCATTCTCATTTTCCACTATTAAAGACCATGCAAAGAAAGTAGATGTCACCTGGTCGACGTGCACGGACTCCTGTCTCTGGCCTTTGCTCCGTCCACGACTGGATCGCCTCGGTACAAACTAGTAATTCAAACACACGAGCATACATTAAAACCTAAGTCGGTGGGTTTCTAAAAGGGTGAGAAAGCCAAGTCGGGGCTCGGTTCGTCTTTCGCCCGAGACGTCCTCGGGCTAGGGTTTTGGGTTTAGAAAAAATATTTTACGGACGGACTTGTGGGCCTTACCGAGTCTAAACTCGGATCGGGGTAAACAACTAGTCTCGATGGGTCGAATCTGGGAATTGGCAAGTTTTGGCCTATGAGTCACTTGGCGGCCACCGACGTGCATGGCACGATGGTTCATATGCCAAAACCGAAAAAGGTGCCAACAGGCGGTAAACCATCAGCCACTAAGGGCCGATGAATCGCATTATCAAACAACCCTGATCAAGGGTTCCCACGGGTTTCGGTAAACATTGACGGCATTGGAGACAAGAACGAGAAAATAAAAAAAAAAAAAATTGGTTGGGTTGATGCGGCTCCGTCGCCTACACAGCCGTTGACCAACAAACTCGTGGCTATGGCTATGGCAAACAAGGAAGGCTGGGCACTGGGAGGTGATAGACCACAGGTGGTTGGGACGACTTCGTCGACTACACAGCCACCTGCCAAGGTGTGGGGAAAAGGCATTCTGCAATGGGTTGGGCTCGTTGGTTGCACAGCCAACTGCCACCTGGCCGGTGGCCATGGCCGTGCATAACCGAAGGTGATAGGGGCGGGGTGTTGGTCGGATCAGTACAGAAAAAAAAGAAAAACAGGGATTCGTCGGGCTCTCAACAGAGCAGAAAAAAAAAAGAAAGAAAAAGGAAGAACAGGGGATGGAGGGGAGGCTGACCTGATGCAGAGGGGTCGTCGGTTGCTGTTCCTCCTCCGGTCGTTCCTCCCTAGCGCCGGCTGCTCCTACCCGGCCGGCTACGCTCCGGCTATCGCGCACCAAACACAACAGGGAGAGAGATTGAAAGAGAGAGATAGGGAGATGTCGAGGGAGATCGGAGAGGGATTAGGGGGTCGGCTGGGCTTAGGGCTTAGTTTTATAGGGGAGAGGGGGGCTGCGGGATAGAGATGAGGGGGGGGGAAAATCGCCGGGATTTGAGAGGAGATCGGAGGGGATCGGGATTGAGAGGGAGTCGCGCAGGGGGATCAGATCGGGTTGAGGGGGTTCGGCTGAGAGATAGGGGGAAAGAGAGAGGGTTGGACGGTGAGATGGGAGAGGGAGATAGAGAGGGAGAGATCGGGATTGAGATGGGTTTGGGTTTAGGATTTGAGAGAGAGATAGAGATAGAGAGAGAAGCGGTTTAGAGAGGGAGAGAGATAGTATCAGGTTTGAGTGGAGTTCGGATAAGGGAGTATGGCTAAAAAGGTTGGTTAAAAGGTGTTTGGTTGAATAGGGTTGGTTGGATTGGGATGGGTTTTAGATAAAGAGAGAGTGCTGGGTTCGGTTGGGTTGGGTTGGGATTGGTTTTGGTTTTAAATTTTTTTTTTTTTTTTTTTCTCTACTAAACAAACAATGCTCGCAAATCAAGCAAGGCTCGCACCCGGGCTCGCATCGCACCGAGACGGGCCGGTGCGCAAACTTCACGAGTCCGACAGACTCGCCTAAAAACCTTTTATTCTAGTTAATTTAAATTATCAAGACAATCCTGCCAAGTCTCCAGTGTCGCCTAGCGACCCGGACCCGGGGCCCACTGCCCGGTCCAACTCGTGTTCAAGCACACACCAATGACGATCATAATACGAAAGCAAAATAATCAATTTAGCAACAGAAAAAAAAAACAAAACTGGGCTGCCCTGGAATTAAACGTACCGGATATTACATCCTACCCACCTTATTAAAATTTTCGTCCCGAAAATTCAATTACTAAAACTGACGATACAATCCTACCAACCTACCACTAAGTAACGAAGACGAAATCACTACTGGTACCATATCCTTTCTAATACAGTCCATGAGAAATTAAATCAATACGCCAATCATACTAAAAAGAAAAAGACTCCGCCACTGACGAGACTACTAACCGAACGTATACAATCGAGTTACATAATTATTAGGATAAGATTAGAACATTAGGCTCTCGTGGAGCTCACACAAGGCATAATGTCCAATCGTGGTCCTAACTATTATGGACTAATAAAAATTTCGTGACTTTGAATTTTCTCCCTTCCCTGGATAAGGAGCGTCCCCCTTATTCAAAGTGAGGTAGCAATCCGATTTCACGAAACAAGATCACGAGACATTCTCAACTAACGATACTAACACAGAAACGTAATTCCTACAAATAATTATATACTTATACACCTATAGAATTTAATTGAAAATAACTAGATAACTCGAACTAGTACGCCTAGACTTAAGTCCTATGAGACTTCTCTCCGGAGCAAATGCGTCTATTACCTACACAACCACTACTACCCTATTAACCTACAAGAAAAACACCACTAAGATATGAATTGGATATCACAACATACACACTAACTAACCTAGAAAAAGTTGAATTCCAGGTAACACACTAAACCACAAACGAGCGAGAATAAGAAAAGAACAATGAAAAAGCTGACGCTCAATGAAAGACCTAACACTAACAATTCCAATTATGTTATTATCGCAAGACTTAGAAACTATGATGCACAATTCAGATATACGAGGAAACCTACTACTCACGTAGAAAATATTGAACTACGAGAATAACTAACCTATTGGCCAAATAGAGCCGAAAACTAGGATACCGACACGACTACACCTTATACTGACAGTATCTTTCTACAAGATTGATTGATCGGTCCTAAACCAAAACAATTAGAAACAAAGCTAAGTGAATCCCCTAAATAATGATTATTCTTAAGATTCCAACTGCTAATGCATTCCCAATTTCCAAAATCGTGAGCAAGTCCCTTAGCAGGGTCACTATCAACACTCTAGTACTCAATTATCTCAATTTCATCTCAACGTCACTGCCCTATGGCTAGTGCACTCTCCCGCGAGTCCAAACAAGAACTGAGTAACTAGCTGCCAAAGTTCCTTTTGAGAACAGTGCAAGCTCTGCTAGGTGCCAAAGTTTCCGAAGAAACAGTGCACGCTCTGCCGCAAGTTCCAACAGGAACTGCACAACCAGCTGCCAAAGTTCCGATTGGGAACAGTGCAAGCTCTGCCAGCTGCCAAAGTTTCTGAAGAAACAGTGCACGCTCTGCCGCAAGTTCCAACAGGAACTGCGTAACTAGCTGCCAAAGTTCCGATTGGGAACAGTGCAAGCTCTGCCAGCTGCCAAAGTTTCCGAAGAAACAGTGCACGCTCTGCCGCAAGTTCCAACAGGAACTGCGTAACTAGCTGCAAAAGTTCCGATTGGGAACAGTGCAAGCTCTGCCAGCTGCCAAAGTTTCCGAAGAAACAATGCACGCTCTGCCGCAAGTTCCAACAGGAACTGCGTAACTAGCTGCCAAAGTTCCGATTGGGAACAGTGCAAGCTCTGCCAGCTGCCAAAGTTTCCGAAGAAACAGTGCACGCTCTGCCGCAAGTTCCAACAGGAACTGCGTAACTAGCTGCCAAAGTTCCGATTGGGAACAGTGCAAGCTCTGCCAGCTGCCAAAGTTTCCGAAGAAACAGTGCACGCTCTGCCGCAAGTTCCAACAGGAACTGCGTAACCAGTTGCCAAAGTTCCGATTGGAAACAGTGCAAGCTCTGCCAGCTGCCAAAGTTTCCGAAGAAACAGTGCACGCTCTGCCGCAAGTTCCAACAGGAACTGCGTAACTAGCTGCCAAAGTTCCGATTGGGAATAGTGCAAGCTCTGCCAGCTGCCAAAGTTTCCGAAGAAACAATGCACGCTCTGCCGCAAGTTCCAACATGAACTGCGTAACTAGCTGCCAAAGTTCCGATTGGGAACAGTGCAAGCTCTGCCAGCTGCCAAAGTTTCTGAAGAAACAGTGCACGCTCTGCCGCAAGTTCCAACAGGAACTGCGTAACTAGCTGCCAAAGTTCCGATTGGGAACAGTGCAAGCTCTGCCAGCTGCCAAAGTTTCCGAAGAAACAGTGCACGCTCTGCCGCAAGTTCCAACAGGAACTGCGTAACCAGCTGCCAAAGTTCCGATTGGGAACAGTGCAAGCTCTGCCAGCTGCCAAAGTTTCCGAAGAAACAGTGCACGCTCTGCCGCAAGTTCCAACAGGAACTGCGTAATTAGCTGCCAAAGTTCCGATTGGGAACAGTGCAAGCTCTGCCAGCTGCCAAAGTTTCCGAAGAAACAGTGCACGCTCTGCCGCAAGTTCCAACAGGAACTGCGTAATTAGCTGCCAAAGTTCCGATTGGGAACAGTGCAAGCTCTGCCAGCTGCCAAAGTTTCCGAAGAAACAGTGCACGCTCTGCCGCAAGTTCCAACAGGAACTGCGTAACCAGTTGCCAAAGTTCCGATTGGAAACAGTGCAAGCTCTGCCAGCTGCCAAAGTTTCCGAAGAAACAGTGCACGCTCTGCCGCAAGTTCCAACAGGAACTGCGTAACTAGCTGCCAAAGTTCCGATTGGGAATAGTGCAAGCTCTGCCAGCTGCCAAAGTTTTCGAAGAAACAATGCACGCTCTGCCGCAAGTTCCAACATGAACTGCGTAACTAGCTGCCAAAGTTCCGATTGGGAACAGTGCAAGCTCTGCCAGCTGCCAAAGTTTCCGAAGAAACAGTGCACGCTCTGCCGCAAGTTCCAACAGGAACTGCGTAACTAGCTGCCAAAGTTCCGATTGGGAACAGTGCAAGCTCTGCCAGCTGCCAAAGTTTCCGAAGAAACAGTGCACGCTCTGCCGCAAGTTCCAACAGGAACTGCGTAACCAGCTGCCAAAGTTCCGATTGGGAACAGTGCAAGCTCTGCCAGCTGCCAAAGTTTCCGAAGAAACAGTGCACGCTCTGCCGCAAGTTCCAACAGGAACTGCGTAACTAGCTGCCAAAGTTCCGATTGGGAACAGTGCAAGCTCTGCCAGCTGCCAAAGTTTCCGAAGAAACAGTGCACGCTCTGCCGCAAGTTCCAACAGGAACTGCGTAACCAGCTGCCAAAGTTCCGATTGGGAACAGTGCAAGCTCTGCCAGCTGCCAAAGTTTCCGAAGAAACAGTGCACGCTCTGCCGCAAGTTCCAACAGGAACTGCGTAACCAATCGCCAAAGCCTCCGAAGAGTCGATGCGTATTTATCCACCAAATTCTCCGAAGAAAAAATGTGTGGCCTCACAATGTCCTCTACCGGACAGTCATAATCCACCGCCAAAGTTCCCGAGGAACAGTGCGTACCCTGTCGCAAGGGTCTCTATCAAGACATTCCGAAATCTACTAACCACATGAACTCAAACCACTACCTGGGATTTCCATCTCCTGGTACACTCTTTGAAACTACTGCCCCTAAGGGTTATCATCACTACTCATAGGATTTATTTTAACAGATAAGCTCTATTATAACCGGCGATGCACCGGAGAAAACTAACAAGAGGACCAATCCAATTATTATACCTAAAACTAAATAATGGACGATCCTAAAAATACCAACTAGGCCTCTAATACTAATGGTCGATGGAGAATCAAGTAATCCTAAGATACCGGCTAGGTCTCTAGTGCTAAGGGTCAGCGAATATTAAGGAGTCCTAAAATACCGGCTAGGTTTCTACTGCTAAGGGTCAGCGAATATTAAGGAGTCCTAAAATACCGGCTAGGTTTCTACTGCTAAGGGTCAGCGAATATTAAGGAGTCCTAAAATACCGGCTAGGTTTCTAATACTAAAGGTTAGCAGAAAATAATAACTAACAAAAAAAGGATCTCACAACTATGCCGATGTACATCCTTCCAAACATATTCGATCATACATTCATCTTCCAAAATTCGATATCCAGTTCTTAGTCAACTCGCCACCAGGACCACATCTAGCAAATCCAAATAAACATTAGACTCCAAACAAAAACTCCGCGATTGACTCAAACACTATCATTGGTTAAGATGTTCTAGGCGATTACTACCTGAGTCATCACGATTACTAGCTCTATACCTAAACATTAAGGTCCGAAAATAAACATAATCCTTATCAATCTGCATAATAATTATATTGAGTCCTCAAATCCTTATCAATCAAACACTCAAGTATGGACAATTTCTTAACCACCAATCAATTTCTCCAACCTATCCAATTTTTCAAGTACAATAAATCCTAGATTCTCATCCTTAGATACGCACACTAAGATACCACTGACTATCCTAAGAAATACTATCAAATCAATCTCCCGACTATCTCTAGAATCATCCTAGCACTAGTACAGCCTAAACCTCACATCTTAATGAAACCCCTAGGAACCTATCCCTAAGCTCTGATACCAGCTGTCACGCCCCAGAAATCTGAAACCGATCCCTGGGGTGTGAAATGAGAAAAACCATGGGATTTAGGGTTTGGTCGACTAACCATGCCAATTAGGGTTTCTCACAGGACTGCGACTCTCTCATAAATGAAGGAGGAGGGAGAAACAACGGGTATTTTAAAACTTGGTTTTTATGAAAACATTTTTATTTTAAAAGAGAGATAAAATTTTTGTCAACAGAGAGATGATCACGCTCGACCTTCAATCGGGTTATCCTCTCAGCATGTGTGGCCAGCCGGTGTCCCACATGTTGACAGAAGTCCCTCTTAAGGGAGCACGAGGCTCAAGCCTCCGACGGCGAGCTAGGAATCTCACCCTTTCCCTGACACTCAGCACACTGGTCTAGGGGTCCTATCTACAGGGCTAATCAATTAGGCCATTTAGATACTTATATTTTCACTGTGAACTACCCTAGGTTTGTGGCCTTAAGGAGAGGCCTACCCAAAATACCTCCAGCTGTATCAATGCTTCTAACAATTAACTAATCTTAAACTAACTGATTCTTATACAATATCCACCCATTACATTACCACAAAACTACATACCAAAATAAAATACTACTGAAACCCTAAGACTGCCTCCGGCCTCCCACTGCTACTCCCGAACCTCTGGACCTGCAAGAGAGTCTACTCGTGGGAAAGAGTAGCCCCCAATGGGAATTGGGAGATTAGCCAAATTAATAGATAGTGACATCCTATAGTCTTTAATAATATGAGACGACATATTTGATTGAATTAAATTACATAAGCAGTTCAAAGTTTACAGAAGGTTAACCAAGCCTATCAATAATCTATGTTCACATGCAATTCCTACTGTCACTAGGTTATCTACTATACAGTCCGTTAGACATACTACAGTGCTTAATTATGAATTACAATATAAATCATATCTCCTAAAGTGAACACCGGATAATTTGTTCATCCTGCTCTCGGTCGGGCATTACTACCGGGCCTTCTATATCGATGTAGAGGGTCAATTCTCTCGCCGGGCATCCACCATACACACATCACCCAAATGATTATAAGATATTTTCCATCTTTCACGATGGAGCTCTACCACCCCACTTGCGTTACTTTGGGGGCTTCAACTACCCCGGAACAGAGTTGCTAGGCCAATCCCTACTAGAGGCTAATCCTATTGGCTTTACCACAACCCTTGCCCATGACCCCCTAGCCTACTGGTCTTTGGCTGTGCGTGCAGGGTGGTTCACGTCCCTTGCGCGCACGGGGTCCAATCTTTCCACATGATAGATTATTATAATAATAAAATAGCTTCGACATTTTACCCCGGAATTCGTATCGCGCTCCCAACCCATGTATTACGATAGGCCTAAATTACTCTCATCCGTATTCCCGTGTGCCTAGGTCTCCACACTCCACTTAGGAGGATGGGACCCGATAATTATTATTTAATTATTAATATTATTAAGCATGCGTCGCCGGACTCACGACTCCGTATGCAAGGCGGGGTCCACTCGACAACATGCGGCGATGTCCGGCGGGACCCGCATGCAGCGTTATGGATACCTACCTTTAGTCATTCTCATTTCCCACTATTAAAGACCATGCAAAGAAAGTAGATGTCACCTGGTCGACGTGCACGGACTCCTGTCTCTGGCCTTTGCTCTGTCCACGACTGGATCGCCTCGGTACAAACTAGTAATTCAAACACACGAGCATACATTAAAACCTAAGTCGGTGGGTTTCTAAAAGGGTGAGAAAGCCAAGTCGGGGCTCGGTTCGTCTTTCGCCCGAGACGTCCTCGGGCTAGGGTTTTGGGTTTAGAAAAAATATTTTACGGACGGACTTGTGGGCCTTACCGAGTCTAAACTCGGATCGGGGTAAACAACTAGTCTCGATGGGTCGAATCTGGGAATTGGCAAGTTTTGGCCTATGAGTCACTTGGCGGCCACCGACGTGCATGGCACGATGGTTCATATGCCAAAACCGAAAAAGGTGCCAACAGGCGGTAAACCATCAGCCACTAAGGGCCGATGAATCGCATTATCAAACAACCCTGATCAAGGGTTCCCACGGGTTTCGGTAAACATTGACGGCATTGGAGACAAGAACGAGAAAATAAAAAAAAAAAAAAATTGGTTGGGTTGATGCGGCTCCGTCGCCTACACAGCCGTTGACCAACAAACTCGTGGCTATGGCTATGGCAAACAAGGAAGGCTGGGCACTGGGAGGTGATAGACCACAGGTGGTTGGGACGACTTCGTCGACTACACAGCCACCTGCCAAGGTGTGGGGAAAAGGCATTCTGCAATGGGTTGGGCTCGTTGGCTGCACAGCCAACTGCCACCTGGCCGGTGGCCATGGCCGTGCATAACCGAAGGTGATAGGGGCGGGGTGTTGGTCGGATCAGTACAAAAAAAAAAGAAAAACAGGGATTCGTCGGGTTCTCAACAGAGCAGAAAAAAAAAGAAAGAAAAAGGAAGAACAGGGGATGGAGGGGAGGCTGACCTGATGCAGGGGGGTCGTCGGTTGCTGTTCCTCCTCTGGTCGTTCCTCCCTAGCGCCGGCTGCTCCTACCCGGCCGGCTACGCTCCGGCTATCGCGCACCAAACACAACAGGGAGAGAGATTGAAAGAGAGAGATAGGGAGATGTCGAGGGAGATCGGAGAGGGATTAGGGGGTCGGCTGGGCTTAGGGCTTAGTTTTATAGGGGAGAGGGGGGCTGCGGGATAGAGATGAAGGGGGGGGGGGGGGGAAATCGCCGGGATTTGAGAGGAGATCGGAGGGGATCGGGATTGAGAGGGAGTCGCGCAGGGGGATCAGATCGGGTTGAGGGGGTTCGGCTGAGAGATAGGGGGAGAGAGAGAGGGTTGGACGGTGAGATGGGAGAGGGAGATAGAGAGGGAGAGATCGGGATTGAGATGGGTTTGGGTTTAGGATTTGAGAGAGAGATAGAGATAGAGAGAGAAGCGGTTTAGAGAGGGAGAGAGATAGTATCAGGTTTGAGTGGAGTTCGGATAAGGGAGTATGGCTAAAAAGGTTGGTTAAAAGGTGTTTGGTTGAATAGGGTTGGTTGGATTGGGATGGGTTTTAGATAAAGAGAGAGTGCTGGGTTCGGTTGGGTTGGGTTGGGATTGGTTTTGGTTTTAAATTTTTTTTTTTTTTTTTTTCTCTACTAAACAAACAATGCTCGCAAATCAAGCAAGGCTCGCACCCGGGCTCGCATCGCACCGAGACGGGCCGGTGCGCAAACTTCACGAGTCCGACAGACTCGCCTAAAAACCTTTTATTCTAGTTAATTTAAATTATCAAGACAATCCTGCCAAGTCTCCAGTGTCGCCTAGCGACCCGGACCCGGGGCCCACTGCCCGGTCCAACTCGTGTTCAAGCACACACCAATGATGATCATAATACGAAAGCAAAATAATCAATTTAGCAACAGAAAAAAAAAAACAAAACTGGGCTGCCCTGGAATTAAACGTACCGGATATTACATCAGCGGTCTTAAGGGTCCTACTCCGAGCAAGGCAGCTAAATCGCTTAAAAAGTTCCACTCATTTTTAAAAAATGGTATGCAAGCAAAAACCACGACATGCTCAATAAAATATAATATAATCCTTGAGCTCGAAAAAACAATGAAACATAAATCTAATAATTCAAAACTTCCAGAGCCCAAGGAGTCAATATTTCTATTTTTGAAAAATAAATTAAGTGCTAGCTGCCGCCTGCCCAGTTAAGTTCCCTCTGTAACCCTGATTTACTAGACATGCCCTCAGCTCGACCATTGGTGGCTTTCATACTTCTCTTTGTGATCTGACCAATCCTGATTTTTGAGGGGTTATCAAGAGATTTTCAGGTTGCCTAAATGGGTGATCGCCCATTCAGGTCCCCTAATATCACCCCGGGGTGCTTCCTATCATGCATGTGAACGCGAAGAACCCTGATTATGTTTAAAGTCACCTAGGTAGTGGACTACCCCGGCGATCTCAAGGTCATTCGGGATGGCTACTAAGAACCTCGGTTTTGCTTTAAGTCCACACAATAGTGGACTGTTCTTTAAGGTAGCTGTGTGCGAGCTATTCATTGAGGGAGCTACGTATGAGCTGATCGTGTGTGATCTGCTCTTTGAGAGAGCTGCTTGCAAGCTGATCGCGTGCGAACTATTCTTTGAGGGAGCTGCTTGCGAGCTAATCATGTGCGAGTTACTCTTGTGGATCAGCGCAAGGTAGGAGGAGGTTGTTGTTCAATAATCTTCCCTCTGCGATCTAACACCTCATCTTCAAGCTTAATGTGTTGCTAGACCAAGGCGAAGAGATCGACTATAGTACGGGGATCGAAAATGACAATAGCGTCATGAAGCTCACCTCCTTCGGGGAGCGCACTTCGAAAGGCACTCAGGGTTGTCCAATCTCACCTGGCTGAGTCCTTAAGGGTGAGGTAGGCATTCCGGAATCGCATCGAGAAGCACCGGAGGGTCTCCCGTGCGCCCATGGTAAGACCGAACAGTGATTTGATTCACTTTGGGGTTTGCCGATTGCACCGGTACTGTTCCAGGAACAGCCCGGACAAAGTAGTGAAGCTTGGGATCGAGGCCAGAGGGAACTTATAAAACTAGTCCAGGGCCGAACCCATCAAGTTGCTCTAGAAGTGATAAACTTCAGAGGGGTCCAGAGCAGGGGTAAGTCTCCTCGATGCATCTCATTTGTGAAAGGCGAGCTCCCTCCCCGAGCGGCCAGGTCTTCCTAGAGGTTGACGGGCATGTCGCGTAACTGCCAGTGCCCATGGTGATCCCCTAAGAGCGGCTGCACAGGCCCTAGGCGACCTTGCATGTTTTTCAAGGTCGGACCGTGCTCTCACTGCGGCGACGCTCGGGGGCGATGTTCTGGTGATCGCTCCATTGCTTTGTCGGTAGTCTCCTTGGCGCAGGGAAAGGTTTGTGTGAGGCCTTCACCTCCGGGTCTCCGCACGGGATAACACTTCCGCCGTGGGTTCCCGCTCACACTGATGGTGCAGGTTACAGTCTCTCCCTCGAGACCTTGCCTCTGACTCGTTGGACCCTGCACTTCAGCTTCGTCGGTGAGGAAGAGCTGAAAGCGAAGTCGGCTCATTGCTGGAACGCTGGGTGACAAAGCACTAAAGCCGCCCGAGAGCCGGCTCCCTTGTCTGGTTCGCAACTACGCCTCCCATGAGAGGCTCCTGTTGGGATGCCAGCCACGTGGGGGCCAGCGTAGGTTGATGCGACATCGAGATCAGAAGATTGACCCGCTAATCCTCCCCTCTGTTGCTCGAGTCTGGGGGAGGAAGGATCAGTTCTTCTGCTTGTCGCGAGAACCTGTTGTGTCAGTTCATCCATCATAGCCCGTTGGGTGGCCAATATCTCCATGAGGAGCTGGTCACTGAGCGAGGCAAGGGGTTGGGTAGTTTGAGCTAGCGTTCCACTCCGTGCAGATACAGCGTAGGCCTTCACCCGTCTCTGTCCTTGCATGGAAGGAGCCATTAGGGTCTCCTGTGAAAACACAGCTTTCGACCATGTGGTCATGGGCGTGTTTATAGGAACCAGTCAAAAGATCCCTCAGACGGTGCTAAATGTCAGGGGAAAATTTTGCTGGCTCAGACACTCGACCTGCAAGGCAAGAAAAACGTGAGAACGGCTTGCTCTGTGAGGAGCGCAAACCCTCCGACGCTAAAGTCAGTGATGGCTCAAAAGGGAGTAGGCTTAGAAGCAGGAAAATGTCTGAGTTTCTCAGTTTCGAACATGTACTTTAGAGCCGGGGGTCGTACCTTTATAGCCTTTTGCAGGCTGCCAGAGGCTGACACGTGGCCGCTCTTTCCCGCACCTTAATTGGGAGTGTTCTTTGAACTCTAAGACGTGTTCTGGTCACGATGATGCTTACCCAAAAATCGGGGTTGGCCTTGAATCTCGAGCTCACCCACGAGAGGGGTTTTTTCTTTGGCTACTCAAGATCGCCCCTTCGGTCGATCGAAGCCGCTCAAGGTGAATCCCAAGGTGAGGAAGACCCCCGGGGGGACCCTGATGTCTCCACGCGTCGCCTCCCATTACTGCCACGTGGACAACGAGCTGGTGGCAATTTTGGCACCATCAATAACCTTACAGTGATTGGTTCTCTACTATTGGATAGGACACTGGTTCCACTATGGAAGATCCACAACACCATTGAGAAATGCAGGAGACGTACTGTTTAAGTTGTTTCCTTCTTGTCAGTTCTTACATGTTTCTAGGGATGCAAGCCCGGCGGCGCATACGCTTGCTTGTTTTTTTATGCTTTACTGTAATCATGATCCTTTTGTTTTTTTTCTCTGTCTTCTCCTAACCAGTCGTCGCATACACTTGTTGTGCTTCACTGTAATCATGATTTTTTTTCTTGTCTCCCCCAAATTGCATCTCCTCTAGTTTACAAGAGAAACAATGTAACTCTTCTTCAACTATTGTTGATCGGACGGCTGAATTTGAATTTACCTCCCTCTATTCCTACTACCCAAGTTGGCTTTGGTAGATTGGACACCAATGAAACTGTACCCAGAGAAGTAGAAAAGTTGGCCGGTGAGTGAGATCAAGTCTCTTTTTGCAAAAAAATAAAAAGATCCTGAACTCCGTAGCCAAATGCTTCAACTGAGTGGCAGCATGATATGTATTGTTTCAACTTTCAAGAAAAGAACCCCATATGCGGCGACGACCTCGAATGGGTGGCAGAGTCTTTTTTTTTTTTTTTTTTTGTAAGATGGGAGAAGGTCATCTATATAACATGCTAAGGCCGTTTTGTGCTGACTAGGACAATATGGAATCAAGGCTGACTAGGACAATATGGAATGCTGATTGGACAAAATCATTTAGTCCGAGAGAGAGAGAGAGTCCAACTAACGCCCCCACCCCCCCCCCCCCCATTCCAAAAAAAGAAATAAATTAATTTTTAAAAACACAACTGATCACATCCCCTTCATTTTTGAACGCACGCCAGCCCCTCTTTCACACCCCCGCCCCTTCACACCTCCCTCATCGCACCCCCTCCACTCGAGCCGCTTTTCACGCCCCCCTCAACCCCCCCCCCCCCCCCCCCCCCCAATCCCGCCCCCAAATCCGCGCCCCCCCCCCCCCCCCCAATCCCCGGCCTTCACGCCCCCCTCTTTCTCTAGCGGTTCTCTCTCTCTCCCCCCGACTATCTCTCTCCCCCCTCTCCCCGGCCTCTCTCTCTCTCTCTCTCTCTCTCTCTCTCTCTAACTTATCACCCAGATCTGGACGTCGCCGGACCGGGAGGGCGTGAGAAAGAGGGCTGCGTAGGGGAGGAGACGGCGGCCTCGGCCCCGATGCTCGGGTAGGAGGCTCTCCCGCACCTGGAGGTCGCCGGACCGGGAGGGCGCGAGAAAGAGGACTGCGCAGGGGAGGAGACGGTGGCCTTTGCCTTGATGCTCTGGTAGGAGGCTCTCCCGCACAGCTCTGGAGGTCCCCGGACCTCCAGATCTCTCTCTCTCTCTCTCTCTCTCTCTCTCTCTCTTTCTTTCTCTCTCTCTCTCTCTCTCTCTCTCATCGTAGGGGAGGAGACGGCGGCCTCGGCCCCGGCCTCGGCCCCGACGCTCGGGTAGGAGGCTCTCCCGCACAGATTTGGAGGTCGTCGGACCTCCAGATCTCTCTCTCTCTCTCTCATCGCATTGGGCATGGTCTATGTTTGATAAAGATGAATTTTGGGTTGGCGGTGTTTTGGATGCATGGGCTCAGTGGAAGACGGGCAGCTTGGGATTGGGGACTCGGAGGAGGAGTGGGTCTGTAACGTCAAATCACTCAAGCACGAGTCCATCCCCGTCGTCATCGCCGGTAGCAGAAACTCCTCACCATCTGCAATAACGGACATGTCCCTCCCTTCCCTCCCCCTCCCCCTCCCCATCCCATCCATTTTTATTTTTTATTTTTCCAAAACCCTGATTCTTGCTCTTTCAATTGCTCTCTCTCTCTCTCTCTCTCTCTCTCTCTCTCTCTCTAATTGGGCATGGTCTGTGTTTGATAAAGAGGAATTTTGGGTTGGCGGTGTTTTGGATGCAGGGGCTCAGGGGAAGACAGGCAGCTTGGGATGGATGGGGGACTCGGAGGAGTGGGTTTGCAGCGACAAATCATTCGAGCACGAGTTCATCCCCGTCGTCATCGTCGGCAGCAAAAACTCCCTCGCCATCTGCGATAATGGACATGTACCTCCCTTCCCTCCCCCTCCCATCCTTTTTTATTTTTTATTTTTTCAATATCCTGGGTCGAAATCTGCCAACACTATTTTTAATTGGAACCCATCTGCTGATTCTTTCTTATTCCCTCTCTCTCTCTCTCTCTCTCTCTCTATATATATATATATATATATATATATATATATATATATATATATATATATATATATATATATATATATATATGATTTAGGATTACTGATTGGAACCCATATGTTTTTAATTGAAACCCATACACTGTTTGGACGATGCATAAAAAGTATCAAAATATTTCAGAAATTTATGCTCGATTCGACTAATTCAAGTCTGATTATAATTCTGCCAATCAGTCCCGATTCGAGTTAGATTTGGCCGATTTAGACTATTTCATATCGAATCCAACTGATCATTTATTTTCTCTCTCTCTCTCTCTCTCTCTCTCTAATTGCATTATTTCCTTTTCTCTCTTTTTAATTGCATTATTCATTCTCTCTCTCTCCAAGTCTTTAAAGACAGAAGAGAGAGAGATAGTCGGATTAGGGGGGGGCGACTTGCATGGGTATCTGACGGGTAAGGAAAGAGAGAGAAAAGATCGGGGGTTGACTGCGATGAAGTGATGAATGGAGGTTTGGATGGGCAAGGAAAGAGAGAGAGTCGGACTTAGAGAGAGAAAACACGAAAGAAAGAGATGGGATTAGAGGTGTAAAAAAAGCCCATTGGTCCGAACCCGACCCGAAAGTCAACGGCCCGAACATATCATGGGTTGGGCTCGGGCCGCCACCTTGAGCCCAAAGCCCATCCTGAAAGGAAGCCGGCCTGAAAGCTCGGCCCGAAAGTAAACCTAAAAGCCTGGCCCAGGGATGTCTTGCCGCCGAAGGCGGCCCGCTGCTGTGCCGACAGGCATGGGCATGCACTATATATAACATGGCACGACGGTTTTGTGCTGACTAAGACAAAATGGAACCAAAAGCTGACTAGACAAAAATAGGCAAATCCGACCGTCGATCAAGATTCAATTATTCACTTTTATATTTTTAAAATTTTATAATTTAAAAAAAAGAAAGATCATAAAAAGGGATGAGAGAGAGAGCGAGCAAATCCAATAAATTATTCTCTTACATGACCATTTAATATACAAAGAGAAAGATAGAAAGAGAGTATCTAATATTAAATTATTATTACCATATTAGCTCCCTTTGTTGGTTGTGCATAAATCTCATTAATACCATATTCGCATATTGGCAAGGAAGATCATAAAGTGGGATGAGAGAGAAAGAGAGAGCAAATCCCATAAATTGATCTTTTGCATGACCGTTCAACATAAAAAAAAAGAGATAG